>VXBP01008870.1:41387-80331 GCA_013400115.1 Rhinopomastus cyanomelas
TTTCCCGTGTCACGTGGAGCATGTCTCTGCGGCTGGTCCCGGTCACGTGCCTGCCGCTGCCCGCCCCATGGCCCCGGCGGCTGCCCGACCTCCCTAGCGCCCGTGCCCGCCCCGGGCCCCTCCCGCGCGGCTCCCCGGCCCGGAGCAGCTCCCGCCGCCGCCTGCACAGTAAGGAGCGCGGGAGGCGGGAAGCGGGGCGGACTCGCCGCCGGGGCGCGTTCGGGCGCCAGCTGGGCCGGTTAGCCTCCTGCCGCACTGCCCGGCGGTTCCCTCTCCATACGGCTCCGTCCCGGTGCGACGGGGCAGCGGCTGCCAGGGAGCGCCGCGGTGCTGCCGCCGTGCCCATTGGCCTCTCGCTGTCCCGCTGCCAGCCGCAGCGCTGACGGCCCTGTGGCGGCGGCGGCCTGACGGGGCCGAGGAGGGGGCGGCGGATAGGAGGCGGCGCGGCAGGATTGGGAATGGGGGGCTCCAGGCTGCTCCGAACACTGGGTCACGGGTGTGAGCAGTAGACAAAGAGGTGTTTCCGCACCGTGTGCCGGGGTCGGCGGCGGCCAGGCAACCCACGGGCGTGTCCCACAGGCAGGAGCATAGCGCGGGGCTGGAGCCGGGCTGACCATTCGGGCGGGGGTTCTCCAGCCTGCCGGAGACCAGAGCAGAGGACACGTGCCGCACGCCACCCTGCTGAGCTGCGTCCCGCAGCTGCCCCTCGGGGCTGTTCGGCCAGCTCCCGGCCCCACCGGGGATCCCGGCCGTGCAGCTGGGCCACGAGCGTAGACTTTGTGTGGTCCCTGCGGGAAGTGGAAACGAAGCAGCCAGGTCCGCATCCATCGTGTCAGAGCTCCTGCCTGCCCCTGCCAACCCTGACCTGGTCGGTATTATTCCAGTGTGTAAAAGTTTCCTTCATTTCTGTTCAGAACTGGACAAAACTGCATGGGGAAAACCACAGTGATGGTTTTAAAGGCCTCTTCCAACTAAAGAGATTCTGTGGGAAGGGGACTGGAGTGAAATGGTGGTAAGGCAGAGCATTCTAAATGGGTGGTGTAAGGAGCAGAGAAGAGAGATACCCAGTGTTAAGAGCAGTTAGGAGGAGTGGCTGTGTTAGCGGAAAGATAGCTGTTGGAATTCCATGGTTTTTCCAGAAGTTGTGTTCACTCTTGCAGAGCTAGGAGAGGAGGGCTTGTTGGTAGATAAGAGGACCTTTTGTTTTACTCTTGTTTTGTGCCAACACTGAAGCTTCCTGATCTACCTTGATAGATAGATACTGCAGCTGAAATTAGCATCCTCGAGACAGATTTGTGACAAGTCACACCCCATGGGTCAGGGCTGCTGATTGATCCATCAACTATTAA
The DNA here is from genome assembly GCA_013400115.1 of Rhinopomastus cyanomelas. NCBI lineage: Eukaryota > Metazoa > Chordata > Aves > Bucerotiformes > Rhinopomastidae > Rhinopomastus > Rhinopomastus cyanomelas. The sequence continues at coordinate 42,737 of VXBP01008870.1, forward strand.
TGATCCTTTCAAAAGCTGTGCTGCTGAAGAATATATAAGCTGCATCTGACCTTCCTGTTCTGGAAGATACTTAAACCAGACAAAGGTCTGCTTCAGAAATCTGCAGCTAAAGAACTTCAGTGCTGCTGCTTTTATCAGTAGATTAAGGTTATCACTTAAAACTAAAAAATATCAGTATTTCTCCTTGTGCATGTGCACACTGCATGAGCAGCAGTGTCATCCTCCGCAGTACCAATTTCTGGAAACTTTGGTTGTTGAGTACAGAGGTTAGGAGATTTGGGCAGACATGAATAGATTACTGATGCTTCTTACCCTTCTCCATAGTAAGCCTGAGTGTCCAGAAAGAAAATAAAGTGACTGGTGTACTGTGTGCTTAGCGAGGAGCCTTCTCCTTTGCAGTCAGTAGGAGACTATCTTCATGCTTTTGCAGCAGCTAGGCGAGATTTCTATTTTAGAATTTTCGCCTATATTCCTTGTATCAAGAAGCCATCTTGTTTTCCCTAGTGAAAGACAGTAACTTTCCTAAATCCTGATTATACATGTGTTTTTATTCTCTGTGATGTAATGCTCAAAAGACAGCTCAGTGGTGTTTTACCCCTTTCAGGTGATGCTTACTGTGCTTGTATGTTGTATCATCCCACTGCCACCGTAAATTACTGTGTGCATAAGGAAGCACAGCAATGGCATAAATAAGAACAGCAGTGAGCCAGTGTGCTCACCCTTTCCAGAGCTGCTTGTGGGATAATTGTGCATTCACAGATTGCACACTGCAGGGTACTGTGCTAGAAGCGCCACGGTATTAAAGGACAAGTTGCTAGCTGTGGAAGGTTTTCTTCCGCAGTTGAAAGACTGGTTGTAGGTGGGTGAAATATTATGGCAGGAAAGCAAAGCAACTTGCATCAGAATAAGCCTGACTATGGAAACAGTTTTCTTTTTCTTGCTGTTCAGTACGGGCTTCATTTTTTTGCATTCTGTGGCTTTGTCTTTACTGCATTGGGTAAGAATGACCTTAAAGGATTGTAAAGTAGCAGAGGGAGAAAACTATCAAAATCCTTAGTCTTGGATACCGTGGCATTCTGGTTTATGAGGCTAGCTGCCTTTTTTGAGTGAGGATAAGATGCTGATGGGACACTACAGACCTCCAACAGGAAACTACATAAAATGACACAGTGAATAGCACTGAAAGACAGTAATGCTGTTGGAGAGCCTGTAATGGTTTATGCTTGGAAAACAGTCCTGAAATCATGCCATGCAGTTGTCTGAGAGAGAAGTATTTGCAAGGCAGCTCTGAATGTGGCACAGTGTGTCCTAGTGGCTGCTGCAGTGGTGCTGATGTGAAACCCCGTATTCAGCTCAGTGTCACTTAAGTCTTTGGCAAAGGTTTGCAAGACTGATGAGAGAGCGAAGTTTAAGTGCAGACCCCTTTTGCCATTAAGTCTTTTCCATTTAGTATTAACTCATTTTAGAGGGGGTAAAACTTTTTGTGAAGACAATGTGATGCTACTGTCCAGATTGCCAGAGTAAAATACCATATCTTGCTGCTGAACTTCTTAAACCTGAAGTAAATATGTGAATTTAAATGCTTAAAATTATTACTTTACAGTAGCTATTAGTAGTGCAATAGCTGATGGAGGTTGCTGTTTGAGATTTGGTGTGGGCCCCACCAAATATTGCAGGTAGTGTGTGGCACATGAAACACACATATCAGCATTGGAAAGTACTATTTTACACATCACTAGTCGAGTTTATGATGTACTGCAGCTGGACAGACTAAACATTTCCAGCAAGCATAACAAAGATGTACATGTTTGATAGGTGTATGACAATGTATTAATAGATGTAGTTGAGACTTGTGGTGTCCTTAACCTCTTAAATTTAAGGTTGTAGGGAGGAGTGTGGGGACAGCTAAGTGCTGGGGAGAACAATGCAGTGAGTGTTGATGTAAGACGTATTGAAGTACACAGTTGAACAGGGAGAAGGGGAGAGGTAACTGGTTAACTAGAATCAAGTGCACAAAACATTGTTCAAGCCTTTGGCTAAAAACACCACAGTAAGAATGTGAATATGACTGGGCTGCCTCACAGTTAGCACAGTGAACTGAAAAGCCAGGATTTTTGACATACCTTGTATCCTTCTCTTGGCTGAAATGACAGCTGCCCTTCACACTGAGGAAGGGAACTGCTTCCGAATGCCAGAGGAGGTCTGGAATTTATCTAACTGCTTATCTTCAGTATTCTTCTGAACTTGAAAAAACAGTAAAGGAAGATTAAAACAGGGAAGTTTGTTTATCAGTTTACACGTACGTTTGCAAGTCTTTTATTGGAGCAAAAGCTGTACAAGCAATGGAATTAGATTAATTATTTAGGCTCCTGGCAGTATTTTGTTTAAATAAATTGCTGATTGAACTGGCAGAGGGCATCATGTTTATCTGGCATGTTTCAAAAAAATGTGGTTGGCATTAATGAGTTGTAGTACTGTGGTACTAATAGGAGTAGTAAAAGTTACAGCAGAAATAATTGTGCTAATTAGTTCACTGTATATTTTCAGTAGGTCCTTAGAGCCACAATGGCAACATCGTCTGAAGAAGTATTATTGATTGTAAAGAAGGTACGTCAGAAGAAGCAGGATGGAGCTCTCTACCTTATGGCTGAAAGGATAGCATGGGCACCTGAAGGCAAAGACCGATTCACAGTCAGCCATATGTATGCAGACATAAAATGTAAGTGAATGCTTGTCTTATTCTGGCTAATCCAGGTAAACAGGACTGCAGTAAACATTGAACTACAACCCAAAGCTTATTTGCCACAAAATACATTAGGAATGTTGCAGTGATCTGGAGCTTTGACTAGGTTATTCTGTGTAGCAGTAGAGATCAGAACCACAGTGGAAGTACTGCCAGTTTATTAAGGATGACTTCATTTAGACTGCATATTAACTTTAAATAAACTTCTGCAACAAACTGAACAGAAAAATAATCTCTGCCATATGCTTGTAAAGGGAAGGGTGGGAGGAGGGTTGAGAAAGAGTATAGGATTTTCAAGGTCTAATGGAGAAACTGTCATGTCATCTGTTAAACTGCATCTAAAGCTGTTTGAGTTTCATATAAAGTGAACCTCAGTGTTTTATTTCCATCTAGGACTTCTTCAGTGCTAGCTTCCCTGGTTTGGCCTAGATGGTAACACTGCAAATAAGTGTTTGCTGTTGCAATAGCACGGTGCTTGCAAACCAGAACTGAACAGTAAATAGGTACAGCGCGCTCCCTTTCTGACTCCAGTTAGTGCTGCTTGTATTCCATGTGCTGTAATGCCAAAGAAGGAGCAAAAGGAAAGTTGTATGCATCATTTGGTAAAGGTTTACTGATTATTGCTGTTTCAAGTCCCACACAAGTGCCACTGTATGTGGTGAATCAGAACTAATATGCTGTTTTCCTCATTATGAATGTGATAAGATGTTTAAAAGCTCCATTTACCTATAATAATAACCTTTGTGAAGGTTTTATGTAGCTATTTACTTAACACTAAGGCAACTTACATTTTGAATATGTACATGTCTAGTCGTTGAAGTCTTATTAACTTAGATAAAAGATGCTCTTTTTTGTAATCTAAAATTTTAAAAAATGGGGTAGGTATAAATATGAGATAGAGATTGTGATTTGGTGGTGGTTTCCCATCTCCCATTTGCACTGGAAAAAGGCTAAGTTAATGGCATTAGCAGTGCTACACGCAAGTCAGTATAGCACAGCAGTCCATAAATGTAGTTGTTCTTGCCTCGCTCCCTCTGGTTATGAGAAGGGAAGCTGGAGTTAAGATTTTTCTTGGGAGTCACAAGGGCGTAATAGTACCTCGGAGGCATTGGTGATGTACTCTGGAAATACTGGTGGTTAAACATGCTTACCACACCACTTGAAACCAGCCTACCTGTGCTGCTAGCAGAGGTGCTGTACCCAGCTGGCATCTGCTTTTCTTCTGTGGAGACTGGTGCAGCTGGGAAAACAAAAGGGGGTTGCTTTGCAGCAAGCCAGAAGGGATGGATCCGTTGAACAAACGCTGACGCTCGTATGGCAAAAGCAGGAGGAAGAGGTGGAAAGGAGGTTGCCACCATTCAGCAGCAGCAGCCTGTATTAGGAGCAGGTTAAGGGCAACGGTGGTCTCATTTGCAGCAGTTTCTAATGGAGGATGTCAGGAATGCAAAGATGAATCAGGGCTCCTAAGCAGCAGCTGAAGGATATGGAGCAATAGACTACCTGGTGTCCATGTCATGTGTTTCAGAGAGAACGAGGTGCCGGGTTCAAACTAATTTAAGAGGAAGACTGTGCCACTTTCAAGGCTGGAAGTCACACACAGAGTAACTGCTCATAATCAAATAATTTCGGGAAGAGAGTTTCTGGTATGCTTCCTGTCTGTTGCTAATTAATACTTTCTGTGTAATCTAGGCCAGAAAATCAGTCCAGAAGGCAGAGCTAAAATTCAGCTTCAGCTAGTACTGCATGCAGGGGACACAACCAACTTTCACTTCTCCAATGAAAGCACAGCAGTGAAAGAGCGAGATGCCGTAAAGGATCTTCTTCAACAGCTACTGCCCAAATTCAAAAGGAAAGCTAACAAAGAACTTGAGGAGAAGAACAGGTAATAGGAAAGGAGCCTTCAAGTTTTTGGTTTTGCTTTTCTTTGTTACCTAGCTGTAGTGTATTTCTCCTAACTGATGTTACTGCAACATCACTAGTGATATGGCATAGGTTTCCCTAGTAAAAATTCCTCCACTTTCCGTTTAGAGTCAGTTCCTTGAGACTTACATAACTGTAACATGTTGAGACTATACTTGCTGTCACACTGACGTGTTATTGAGGTGTAAAGGTGGCCAGCTCTACTGCTACCTACTCTTTGATATCCATAGGTATGAGAGGAAAGCACCCAACTGGCAGTCTGTCTCTTTAGTCCTAAGTGTATATATATATCAGTTAGAAAAGCTGCTCAGAAGACTTTTTTTTTCTTTTCCAGGAGTTCTCACCTTCCTTGATTTGTGACTTATTCATTGTTTTCTCTCCCATTGTAACCTCTTTTCCTTCAAGACTGCTTTCCTCATGTTTTATATATCCACTAAGCTGCTAGGTATTTGCATGCATCTCACTTGAGATACAAGAACAGCATCTTGGCTTGTATTAGAAATAGTGTGGGCAGCAGCAGTAGGGAAGTGATTGTTCCCCTGTGCCCGGCACTGGTGAGGCCATGCCTCAAATTGTGGATTTTGAGCCCCTCATTCCAAGGACATTGAGGTGCTGCAGTGTGTCTAGAAAAGGACAGTAGGGCTGGTGAAGTGTCTGGAGCACAGGTCCTATGAGGAGCATCTGAGGGGGTGTTCAGCCTGGAGAAAAGGCAGCCCAGGGGAGACCTGCTTGGTCGCTGCAACTCTCTGAAAAGAAGTGGTACTGAAGTGGGGGTTGGTCTCTTCTCCCAAGTAACAGGTGATGGGGTGAGAGGAAATGGCCTCTATCAAGGGAGCTTTAGATTTAATGTCAGGAAAAAAATTTTCAGTGAGAGGGTTGCCAAGCCCTGGCACAGGCTACACAGGGCAGTAGTGGAGCTCCCATTCCTAAAGGGGAAGATGTGGCACTGAGGACCCCAGGTTTAGCAGTGACTAGGCAGTGGTGGGTTAACAATTGGACTTAAATGATCTTAGAGATTTCCCAACCAAAATGATTTTGTTATTTGGCATACAGGATGTTTACTCAAAAAAAATGTTTTGAGAAGATGTTTGTAAAAGGGCTTTTAAGATACAATTCCATTCTTTGAAAATATTTATGTTAAACCAGCCCATGTGGTTATAGAGCACCCTTCTCTGAGTCATCTCCCCAGTTGAATTTCACTTCATTCTAGCATCTGCTGTGAATCTTGTGTTTACTAGCTTCTGTTTACAAAGCCTGTTCTAGCTTTGACCCTAGGTAAGTTAAACCTAGATTTTTTTCAAAACACAGGGCATTGCCTTATTTGGCAGATAGGATTTTACAAGGAGAATCACCAGCAGAAGGGCAGGAGCTGCTGTGCTGGAGCTCTGACATACTCAGGCTTAACTGGTTCCAGTACTGCAGCGATCACTATGGTTTAGAGCCACGCAGGTTGCTGTGGCACTGTTACCAAATAGTTTCTTGATGCTGCGCGCCTTATTTCCAACAGTGTTTGACTGAGCAGGCTGAATCTTTCTATCCTGAAATGGAGTTTTACAGTATTGTGCTGTGAAGCATTATGAGCTTTTCTGTAACTAGAAATCTCACACCTACTCAGTTTTAGGCTGCTCTTTAGCTGATTAGCAGGCCAAACCTACTGACAAGGCTCCATTAACTTAATTTCTAACATATGAGGTAAAAAAGTTTCAACCTCTTCTGGAGGGCTACTACAGTACCGTGTGGTACTTGTGCCATATATTGATATGTGGGGGTCAGGTATGTACCAAGATTTCAAGTTTTAATGAAGCAATTATAATAACAGATTGTGTATCCTGCTGTAGTGATTTGTAAGAACTGCCACTAATCCATATTTGTACCAACAAGAAAAACTGGAAAGACCCTGGTGGCTAAAAAATAATAGGGATGCCCTGCCACTTCCACCTCATCCTACTTCGTCCTCAAAGCAGCTACAAACTGTAATTCAGTTCAGACTACAGTTCATCCACATTCTTCCCTACACTGTGGACTATCTGTTCCTAAGATTTACACTAGATTTTCTGTTTACAAATGATTAAGACTCTGAGGTACCTACTAAAGATTATTGAGGTTATTGGCTGATGCAAGCGCACACGCATGTTGCCTTGAAAACAGCCTAGAGGGTTTCACATTAACTTTTTCTTGGGCAGTACTCTTTTTCTGGCACTTCATGCTATTCCTTCAACATTTTTTAGTCTTTCCTAAGTCTTTTGAGACAAATAACAGCTACGGGGGTTGGTTGTTGACAAAACATTGCTAAGAAATGCCTAGCGTTTTGAAATGTTACTTTCTGTTCCTTCTGTGAATTCATTTTAGTTATGAAAATCCTAGTATTTTATTCTGCAGCATTTCAATTCTGTTCAATACATTCTTTCACCAGAATGCTGCAAGAAGATCCTGTTTTGTTTCAGCTGTATAAAGACCTTGTTGTGAGCCAGGTAATCAGTGCCGAAGAATTCTGGGCAAATCGTTTAAGCCTGAATGCAGGGGACAATTCTGCAGCACCTAGCAAGCAGGATGTGGGCATTTCCGCAGCATTTCTGGTACGTTGAAATTCCAGCTTAAAGGATTTTGGAGCAAACAAGTTGGGGAAAATGAGACTTATATGGGAATAAAGTACACGAGTCTACTTCAAATCGTTCTGTCCTGGTTCCTCAACTTAACCTATCTCTGCATGTTAGACTATTGCAAGTGTAAATGGAGGGGAAGGGGAAGAGTAAAGGGTTTATGCAAATCTGCAACCTCACCAGTTTGTCAATTTAAGATGCTCAGTTTGAGCTTTCAATTGAGAGTAGGCAGACATTGTCTGCCTTCTGTAAAACATGAATAGCGGTGAACTTACAGTCTCTAGATTACAGTGTATTAACTCAGTAAATTAAAAAGTGTCTGTTGCAGCACTGACACGCACAATTGAAGCTGCAAAGACTTTCCACACAAAAGGTTTTGCCTCCTGCCATATTTTTTGAAAGCAGTATGTGATTTCAGCTACTTGAACAACTTGTGTATCTGAAAAAAATCACTTTATCTCTCTCTTTTGCCTGCTTTCTGTTATGTTGTGCGTTTGTAGAAATCATACTTGTGCAATCTCAGTGCAGACTAAAAGTAGTCAAGGTACAATCTTCAGATTCCTATCACAGAGTCAGGGTTTAATTCTGCAAAAAAAATCAGATTATTGCTCTTTAGCTAGAATTCTGTCCCCACCTTTGTAATGACTGTGCACACACATCTAACGTTTGGGAGGGAAAGAGGAGGAGGGAGTTGTTTTATGACTTCGATGCTGAATAAGTACTTTCTTCCCCACTAGAAATACCTGAATCAGTTATTGAATGAATTCAACTGCTCTGATTTCCTGTCTCGCGTTATTCTTACATCTTAACATCAAAAAACCTTCAAAACTGAAGCTTTCCTAAAATAACAGGTTGCTATTTTGACGTTTGCATTGGTGACAAAGAAAACTTGTGTTACATTAGTATGTCAAGACAAAATAACTATCTGCTCTTCTTAGAGTGAGTGTTTCTCTAGGAAGAAGGTAGTACAAAAGCTAGAGCTTTTAGGTGTCTGGGAAAAGGACGAGAAGAAGGCAGCATGCGCAGTCCTGTCCGTTTTCCCCATTACTAAGAATTAGACTGAGTGCTTGCTTGCTCTGGAGGGTACTAAAGAGTTCAGCAAGATCTAACTTGGAAGTTCAAAGGCTTTGTTGTTTATCAGTTATACTGAGATACTTCTAGTGCACAAGAAAATAAGTTGCCAAAGCCACAATTCCTTTTTTGTCAATTATCGCTGAACTGTTGAATGAGCAACAGAAGATATGGCATATTCAGTACACATGCCTGGTTTTAATTTGAAACAAGAATATATTAAACTAGGCATACCTTTTTATTTTCACTGATGGACTGGCCTTTGCTTTTCATCTTCTGAAGCTTATAATCTTAAACTTGTTGAATCATCCTGTAAGTGGCAAACGTAATAAAGTGATTAGTGCATGCTCTTTCATTTCACATGCCAAAACCACATTTCTATCATGAAATACGCTATGGATGTTGGAGGCAGATTATTTTCTCTGTAGCAGACATGGATTGCAAGACACCAGGTTTTTTTCTTCTCCTGTTACAGAAAGCTTTTTTTCCTATCTGTGTGTTTTCTCGTAGGCTGATGTGAGGCCTCAGACAGATGGTTGCAATGGTCTGAGATACAATTTAACTTCAGATATCATTGAGTCCATATTTCGAACATATCCTGCAGGTAAGACTAGTTCTCTATGTAACAAATACATGCATTTAACTATCATCTGGGTAATGTTTCCCTTTGTTGTCCAAGGGATGGGAAGAAGCATGTGTTAAAACCTGCTCCCCAGCTCAGGAGTACTGCATCCCTACAAAAATTTAGTTAGGCAGAAATTACAGTGTGTGGGAGTGAGCAAAGAACTTCTGGACAAACCTGAACAAAAAATCAGGAACTTACAGAGGGTGAAAATGAGGGCAGGTGGACTGGGAGGAGTACAGAGTTATTGCCCACACAGCCAGGGATGTGAAAGCCAGAGCCCACACAGAATAAAATCTGTGCAGGGACGTCGCAGGAAACAAGAAGAGTTTTTATAGACCTCACCTGGAGTATTGTGTGCAGTTCAGAGGGCTTAAACATCTCTCACATGAAGACAGGTTGAGGGAATTGGGGCTCTTCAGCCTGGAGAACAGAAATGGCCCCCTGGAGCCTTCCAGTACCTGAAGGGGGTCTACAGGAAAGTTGAAGGACTTTTTATGCGGGACTCTAGTTGTAGGACCCAGGGGAATGGTTTCAAGCTAAAAGAGGACAGATTTAGATTGGATCTTACGAAGAAATTCCTTGCTCTAAGGGTGTTGAGGCAGTGGAACAGGTTGCCCAGGGAGGTTGTGACTGCTCCATCCCTGGAAGCATTCAGGCCATGGTTGGATAGGGCCAGCCCTGGGCAACCTGGTGTGGTGAGAGATACTCCTGCCTATGCAGGGGGGTTGAAACTAGCTGATCTGAGGTTCCTTCCAAACTGAACCAGTATGTGATTCCATGCTTTTGAAATGAAAACCTGATTTTATTAAATGAAAACATTAACTCACGTTCTTGACCTTTTCCTTAATTGTGATTAGATACTTGGTTCCCATGAAACTCTTCTGCTCAGCATTTCAATTAATTGTTTGGTTTTTTTACTTTTGAGAGAAGAATACTCTGATTTCTCTTGTTCCCCTGCTCTGTGTTGAACACTGACACTGCTTCATTTTGGCCCCTAGTTAAAAATTACAAGATCATTTGGAGAGAAACTAGAACTCTGGCAAATTGGAATTCTTGTACGTGTGAAATCCTGATTAGAGTATTGAGACCTCTGTTATGTGTGTTTCTTTTCCAAGCATTAGCTGTCATTGCAGGGCAGAAAGGGTAGAAAAGCACCTGTCTGCTCATGCTTCGCTGCTGCAATCCCGTACACTTAATCAGCATTGATGAAGTCAGCATTACAAAGCAAGCAAGCGATGAAACTTCAACATCAAATACCATACCAAGGTTTACAGCAGTTTGTCATCACTCTGGTTTTTTGTTAACAGTGAAAATGAAATATGCAGAAAATGTTCCACATAACATGACCGAGAAGGAATTCTGGACACGATTTTTTCAGTCTCATTACTTCCATCGGGACAGGCTCAATACGGGCTCAAAAGACCTCTTTGCGGAATGTGCCAAACTGGATGAAAAAGGTAATGGGCTTTGTTTGTTTTAAGCTTTGGGCTTAGTTTTTGCTGTAGGTTGCTACACTCTTAGCTATATCAGACAGCATAACAGCCAGGAGGAGGTGATTCAATAAACCTAGCAGAGTCAAAGCCCAAAGTTCTCTTACGTTTGTTTACTGGGCATCTCATTTGCTAAACTGTAAACTGAGAGGTCCAGGTTGTCACCAGAAGTTCATAGGATCATAGGATGTTAGGGGTTGGAAGGGACCCAAGAGATCATCGAGTCCAACCCCCCTGCCAGAGCAGGACAAAACTATCTAACACAGATCACAGAGGAACGCATCCAGGCGGCCTTGAAAGTCCCCAGAGAAGGAGACTCCACGTTGTCTTTAGCTTTGTTGTTCAATAGCAGGTGCATTTACTGGAACTAGCTAGCCTTTGGAAAGCTGTAGCAGTAGAAGTGAGTGTTACTAGAACAAATGAAACAGTCAGTAAGTGGTAAATTGTGCAATACATTGTGTCATGCTAGACTGATGATGCTGTGCTGTCAGTCACTGTGCTACAATGTTCTTTACATAAGGCTTCATCTCGTGTCACACGCACAGTTTACAACAGGTATTGCTTTTCTTAGAGACCAGTTACAGACAGTTATAGACATGTCTGTTAATAACTGTTTAATTACAGACAGACATGGATTTCTTTAAAAAATGTTTGCAGTGCAGTTGTTACCCCTCTTCTGTCACCCTTTGTAATGTGACGTTGCAGTCTGAAAGTATTAGCCAAAAATATTATCCAACTTAAGTTATTATGAACTGTCAGGGTAGGTTTGCGATAATATAGATGTGGAGAGTTGAGATCACTTAAGACCATTTCTTAATACATATTCTGACTAACGAAAGCATTCCATTAGGGATCCACCACCCTTCACAAGGAGAGACTATCACCAGATAACACATTGCCATTCCACACAAGACAGGGCAACAAAACAGTGCCGACATCAGAAGAAAGACACGACTGAGGTGTCCCAGTTCTCACACACATAACTAACGTAACTTTTTATCAAGTATTATTCAGTGATGTGTAAAAGTTGGTGAAAAAGCCTTGCTAATTAGCAGGGTGATCTTTTACAGTAATCTTCCAAGTTTCTTGCTTGTTTTAGATAGAACTTTGAAAAGAATGCAAAGCTTTGGGTATCTGCAGAACTTCTGTCCTCTCCTTTTAGAGGTCAAATATAATGTAATCCAGAGTTATTTCTACCTGTATAGATACAATTTTTCATGTTTTGGGGTTTTGTTTTTGTTTTGTACAGGGTTAAAAACAATGGTGTCTCAAGGAGTAAAAAACCCCCTAATAGATTTAACAGCTTTGGAAGATAAAACGTTAGATGAAGTAAGTAGACAACAACAAAACCCACAAGATCCTTCTTCTGTTTATCCTCATTCAGTTTAAAAAAACATTGTATTTGTGCAACACATCACTCCCTGACCACTTCCTGCAGTAGTGGAGTGGTCAGCCTTTATACAGTTGTATGTATGTAAAGAAGTGGGAGACTGTACCCAAGGGCGTATGTGGCCTCTGGTGTCTGCTGTAGTGTGCTGGATATGAAGAGTTACTGTTCCACTTGGATGACTTTTTGTGTCTGAATTGGACTCTGGTTTCTTCCTACGTACCTTTTACAAGCTATCTACCTTTTGGAGCAGCACCAAACAGGAAAAAGCCTTTGCTTGTGTTCTAACTTTAAACACTGCTATTTGACTAAGCTTAATTTTAAGGATACTTCATGTGGTTTTCTTTTTGGCTTTAAATACCAGATTTGGCTAAAAATAGGACAGATTTGAACTCCTGCTCCATCTCGAAGTGCAGATTAGAACAGTTGTTATAAATGGTGTACTGTAATGTGAAGTAACTTAAAGAAGCACTTTTCTGCAGTGGATTGAACTTAAACTTTGAGTTGTAATTAAAAATTAGGCTGCATTTCTAAGTTTGGAGGGATTGGGGTATTTTGTAAGAGTTGTACAAAGCTAACAGTCTGAATCTGGACTGGATGCTTAGGTATGTGTGAGGTACTGCACAAAGTGCTCTGGTTTGCTTTTGAGGCTAGTTAACTGCAAGCATGAAACTGCACGTGGGGTACAGTGAGTTGCCTTTAGCCACCTGGTAAGTGGGGATCACCGCCAACATTAAGGCTTGAGGCTTTTTGGGGCTGCTGTGTCCCACAAGATGTAATAAAGAGGTCAGTAAAACAATTCCTGACTCCTGGACATCGATGTCTCTTTTGTATAGGTTTTGAAAGCTAGTTCTGCTTTTATTTATTAAAAAACTGTCAGTTTAAGCATTTTTTTGTCCAAGACACCTCTAAACTAACAAGTGTTAACAGCACAATATAGTCTATGGAAGATTTTCAAAGTACATAAGGTAATGGTGGGGTAAGGTAGGAAAATGCTGCTTAGATGATGATGCCATAACACTCAGTTCAGAGCATGTAGGCATTCTGTCTCATTGGCAAACAGTGAATTGTCCTTCTGCTTTGGAGGCAGGTGATGGCTAATGTTGTTTTCTTTGTAGGGCTATGGTGTTGCTTCTGTGGCCTCTACATCAAATGCCTCAAAATCCACTAGAGAAAGTAGCAATGCTGCCATTATAAAACGCTTTAATCATCATAGTGCCATGGTCCTTGCAGCTGGCCTCAGGAAACAGTAAGTCTCAGTGTTGTGTAAAACCTGCTTTTGTAACAGATTTTGAGGACTTTCTAAAATGTCTAAACTGTCTTCAATTACTCCTTCAACCTTTACGTGTTTATGAATGAAACATTTTGCTTTACAAGTGAAAATACCTTTTGGTTCCATACAAGTTCTTCAGAGCTGTCAGGGATGACAGATTTTTAGCTGAGTTATCAAACAAATCAGATAAAAAAGGAAAGGATGTCTCTGCAGAAGATGATAGGCCTGCTGAAGGCTACAGAAGCTGTGTTTGCTGTGTGGTGTGGTCTGGTTCAGGGGGTCCCTATTCCCTGCCTTCCAAGAGCACCTTTGCTGGTGCTTGTCCAGCAGGGTGTGTGGACACAAGTAAATGAGGAGGTAAAAGAATGGTGTGGCATCAGATGAAAGGTTCTGCCAGAGCAGGAACTGGCTCCCAAATATAAAAAACAGAAGAAACCAGCAAGTGGTTATGTGTATTTCCAGTGAACTTTATGAATGAAACTGCTTAAAAGTAGCATGAAATTGGTCTGCTTTGCAGCTGGTTTAGAGCCAACCACTGAAGGATGACTACCCAGATGCCACAGATCTTACCAATGAGAGATTTTCAATAACACCTAACTGTGCCCCCTCAACGTTGTTGTTCTGCCTTAGACAGTCTCTTCTGGGTGATGTTCCTCAGTTGGAAAAAGAGACAAAATCATAGTTCTCATTCAGAAACAGTCCTGTCTCAGAGTTCCCGTAGCTCTGCTGACACCTGTTTGGTGTGTGTATGTAAAGTGTTTCTAAGTGAGTTGTGACTTTGCCATGTCCCACTTGCATTGTCAGCATGCTGCTGTTTCTGAAGAGAGAGAGAAGTACCCTCTCCTGCTGTTGAATTTCCCCCTTGACAGTTATTTGAGGAGTTTGGTTCCTTCTAGCTCCATCAACTACTAGAAATAAAGACAGAATGGGGAAAAAAATGACATACAGAGTGTAACCATACATAAAAAAATTGGTAACAGATGTACTTACTTTGTCTGTAAGCTTGTCTCTTAAGTTTTCTGTGAGGTGAATTCTTCTTAATGCCGTTTCTCTGTTTTAAGAGAAGCACAAAATGACCATTACAGTGAGACCAGCAGTACGGATGGAAACTCCAGGGATTCAGATTTCTTTCAACCACCAATGAAAAAGGTATAAAGTTAGCTGATGCAATTCTAATTGAATAGAACTGGAAGCTCAAAAGAGTGCTGAAGGTTCTGTACTTGTTTTATGATGCATCTAAAGTGATACTCACTCAGCTTTCCTTAGAAGAGTAAGAACCTGAGGTCCTGTGAGAAGCTTTGTACCTCTTTTAGTAAACATGAACAACTTACACCTTGAAGTATTGCTCTGTTTATCAATTCAGCAGTGCCCAATGAAAGTCAAAAATCTCCAATCTACTTCTGGATTGGCCCCAGAAATCTGCTTCTTTTCATCCAGTGTGGTTCTGTTTTTGCACCCCAGCCTTTTTTTCCCCCCCAAACACCAAAACACTTCAAGAGAACATCCATATGAAACAGATATCGATGTCCAAGCACCAGTGTTAACCTAGCAGATATATTGTTTGTAGAGGGGGTGATTAAACTGGCATGTGGCAGCATGCTGAAGTGAGGTTAACCTGAATGTGTAGTGATGTCTGACACACTGAAATGCAGGGCAGCAACAGCGTGGTTTAGACTAACCGTGGCAGCTCACAAAGCAGAAGATTGGTACCACAATGGCTACAAAATGGAATTGAATTACACTTGCTAGAGTTAACAGCCTAAATAGAAAATGCCACATGGATGCAAAACCTGTATGTTTTGTGAGTAAAGGGTATAGAACACGTGTTCTACAAGTTGCAGTAGTCAACAGCTTTGACTTTCCTTTCCTGAAAGCTGCACTTTTTACCAGAGAGATGATGATACATCACGACTATAATAAACAACATGAAAAGATGAGTGAAAGAGTAGCGTGAGAGTAGGAGACTTCAGAAGTAGCTTTCTCATTGTACAAAGTCTGGTGTTGCTGTGCTGTTAACTCCCACCACTAATGTCTAGCTCTACTGTCACCAAATTGCTTGGGTAATTATCATTTGTCAGCCTTACAGTCCTGCACACCAGCTATTAAATTATTCCTGTTTCTGCTAATCTGGAAATAGATGCACATAAATGGCATAAAGGACGACCTGTGTATAACACAACACTTTTTGGAAGTGTCAGGGACTGCAGGTTTTGGCCAGAACCTGCAGGAAATGCAGTAGTGTCAAGACTTCCAAACTGCACACTTCAGTCAGCATGGGCACTGCTCACTCTGCAGGGCAGACACAAACCATTCCACACGTTCATTTTCTTCAGGGTTTTAGTAACCCTTCTACTCAAACTTGGTGAACTGGGAAAAAGCACTGGATGCATCAAATAATGGGCTCTTTAGTAATGGGTACAATTATTTGTCTTATTTTAGGTGAAACTGCAGGAGTCCATTGAGTATGAAGATTTAGCAAAGAATGATACCGTTAAAACTATTGCACTAAACTTAAAGAAGTCCGACAGGTAAGTTGCCAGATACACCCGGCTGTTGCAGCGTCCGCAGTCGCACAGGTCTCTCACCCCAGCCTGCACACCCAGCTGTGTTTAGGCTAAGTTTAGAAGCCTGTTATGAGCTCCTGCATAAACATTTCCCACTTAAATTTGTATTTTGATTTCACCTTGCTTTTCAGCAGGTTAAGTCTGAGCCCACTTGAAGGGCTTTGGCATGTAATGTCTGTTAAAGCCTAACAGACCTGTATTCACAGTTTAGCACTTTAGTATTGCAGCTTATATGGTGGAAAATGTCAGTGTTGCCTCTGAAGATACCTCCAATTCCAAGAAAAATCCACTCCCAGGCAAAATTAGTGTAATTGAGATAGTTTAGACTGCTCACTAGTCTAGGACTTCTAGTAATAGTCCCCTTGTTTTCTAGACTTTTGAGTTTTGAAATTACAGATGTAACTTCAGAAAAGCAGTGATAGTACAGAAAAGAAAGCAAGCTGTTCCAAATGTGCCCTTAACTTCACTGAACTTAGTTTCAATCACACATGATGTGAATTCCTCCATTCTAAGGATATTCCCAGGATTGGGTGGCACAGATAGCTGTGATGCTTGCAGATTCAACAAGAGAAGGTTGTCTCTTACCGTGCTGCTATACCTCTTCTCACGTGGCAACGTACTTTACTTTGTCAATAAATAAGATTTAGATACTTCTAAACTGTTGGTGCTATTACTGAAAGTAGAAAACATTTGAAGAACTGTCTGTCCACTGAGTTTGGCTTTGGTTTTACCCACACTCCTCCTAACACACTTCTCTCTTTTCTAACCTCACAGGTATTATCACGGTCCGACTCCAATTCAATCACAGCAATATGCAACCAGTCAGGATATAATTAGTTCTTTTAATAGTATTAGGCAAGAAATGGAAGCATATGTACCCAAACTAACTCAGGTATGGAAGAATACTAAAAAAAGAAATCCCTTCTTAATATTGGCATCTTATTTTCTATTTAATTTGGTGCTGCAGGTCTGCTGGAATTTTAATTTTTCATGGTAAACCTCATCTCAAATAGTTTAATGTTAATTTACTTTACAAATCCAGGTTATAGTTACTGAGCTACTGTGTTTGAAATCTAAACAACAGGAAAATGAGTCATTGCTGATACTGAGTTATAATTACACTGATAAAATGTTCTTCTCAGGAAATGGTAAACTGGTGTAAAATAAAGCAGGAAAATCATGCAACATGAAACACAAGCCAATGTTATTGGTCCCACCCCTTGAAATTGAGGATGTAGTGGTCTTTGCTCATAATAAATAGGTTTATAACCGAGTGGGTGTTTTGCTCAGAAATGAACTTGGATAGGGTGTAGATCTTACAATATAATCATCAAGGCTGGGAGAGACCTTCAAGATGATAAAGTCCAGCCCTACAGTCCCTAACCACCAAACCATCCCTCAGAATGCCAAGTCTACCCATTTTTTATGCCTCTGGGAACAGTGCCTTCACCACTACCCTGGGCAGCCTGTTCCAAGGCCTCTCTGCTCTTTCTGTGAAGTTTTTCCTAATACCCAGTTGTCCTGTGGGTTGCACAGAATCTCTGTCTTTGCGACTGGATGGCAGCATAACCATGTAGCCAAATCTTCCCAGCCAGTATTTGAATGTCCTCTGTTACTAAACCTAGATTTGGCCCTAAGTAAAGCAGCCACAACTGTGAATATGTCACACTTCTGTGTAATAACCCTCTGTCTCATTTCAAAGTAGCAGCACAGCCACTTCATGTACTAGGTAAAGTTTTATTTGTAATTAATTGAGAGCTTTCACTGAAAACATCAACTACAGCACTTGAAGGCTCTGTGCCCTAGTTCTGGACAAAAGCAGATCCTGCATCAGAACTTCCACAGTGTTTGCTCAAGTCTGTCTTTTGCCATTAGACTTCAAATACAACTTGCTGTTAAACAATGTTTTTTAGGAAAAGTGATCTGAAATGTTTGTTCCTTCTCTCTTCAGGTTCTTTCAAGTAGTGATGCTGCTAGCACTATTGCAGTCCTGTCACCTGGAGGAGCACTTATGCAGGGTGGAACACAGCAAGCCATAAATCGTAAGAATTTACCATGTCTAACACCTCAGCCATAACTTCACTACCTGGCTTGCTGTTCCATAGCCCTCTTAGAATACGTTACAGTGATAGAAGAAAGGTATGGAAACTTGTAGTAAGAGTAGTACTGGGTTACAGCAACAAAGTAAGAACAACAGCCCAGCCACAGCAGGAGAGTGGTACTGGCTACGCCAGTGCTGAGGCAAGTGAACAAGTGAAAATTTTACAGAGCAAGCAGTGGAGGATGCACTTGATAACGTCCTCTTACAGATAATGGGTTTTGTTTGTTTGGCATTTCTCTTTTCTGATTTATTTTCTAAAAGATGGGAAGAAAAGGGCATGCTCTGGGAAAGCTCAGGGGATATGAGGTCTAGATAATTTTCTAGAATGAGTGGGTTTTTTACAGCCTGTATTTTTTAAGATCCATAGCATCCTATGAAAAACAAAAGCTTCCCTGTAGACCACAAGAACACACCGCAGACCCTCTCCTCACACCTCTGTTCACTGTGGTTACACCTCCTTTCCCTGTGGTTACATTCCTGCCACTTGGAGCTCCTTTGTCTTTAGTCTGACAGTGGATGGATCCCTGTTCTCACAAAGCAGAATGTTTAAGTTTTCCAGTGTAACAAGGCACTGATCCCACAACAGTACTGCAACACTGTTAGAACAATACCGGTGTATTCAGTGGAGCCTGGTGTCCATGCTTTGCCTAGTGCTGCTGTTAGTCCTGCTTCAGGTGTGAAGCACCTCAGTGTTCCCTCCCAGCCAGCACTTCTGTGGTTCTGGCAGGAGGGTTCAGCAGTACTGAACTCGATGTTCTCATTTTTCATATGATAGTTTTGACTGATGTGACAATCTTTTTTGTCTCCTGTTGCAGAGATGGTGCCAAATGACATTCAGTCTGAACTAAAACACTTATACGTGGCAGTAGGGGAACTGTTACGACACTTCTGGTCCTGCTTTCCTGTTAACACGCCATTCCTAGAAGAAAAGGTAAGGAGGAGCCTCCTGGTTGTGATGTAGCTGGGTCATGGTTTAGAATGACTTCTAGAACTGTCACAGAACTAACACATACTTTAAACCAGTGCAGTACTTGCTATCCCTACAACTGAAGGTCACAAAGCAAGCTACAACATTACTTCTTTTCCTCTGCTGGTGCTATTGGTTGCAGTCATCCTTGTCCCTGCATGCCTGTTAACCCCACTTCAGGAGCAGTGGCTCTAAGGTAGTTCCAGACAAACAGGTCAGCTGTATTCTGGCTGCAGATTTCTCGTTGACAGTTTAAAACACACAAATTACAGTTCCCCTTCCCCAAGGCAGAGCATCCCTGGTGACAGTCCCTTCTCTTCTATCCATTACTAAAATCACTCAGTCACAGCTTCAAAACATACAGCCCATTTTACAACAGAGTTGCCTTCAAGAAGAGACGTGTGACTGCAACCAGGTGTGTGGATCAGATCTGTTTTTCTATTGATAGTCTTTCTTTTGACCTCACATGGAACACAACAATAGAAAGCTGCATTCAGAGTGGCTAGACTTTGTACTGCAAAATATGGCCTGGGAATCCATAGGTTTCCATGGCTTTTCTGGAGGCAAAAAGGCAATTCCCTGAATATCTAATAAATACTACATCTATACTAATTACTGCCAAAGTAGTAACGATCACAGTGGTACGCTGCACTGGAATCATACGGCACTTGCCTCAAAAATAAATGCTCTCAAGAATTTAGACACTGTCACTGTAGTAACAGAATCACAGAATTATTGAGGCTTAATCTTTTTTTACACACCTGCAGGAATGGGGTCTCCACCACTTGCGTTGGCAGTGCACTCCAGTGTCTAAGTCTGCTTCCTCAAGCCATGCATATCTACAGTAGCCCTCAGAACTAGTTGCAGGGTGTTTTATGGGAGAAGAATTTGTTAAAGGAAGTGAAACTTCTGCAGTTATAACACTGGTTTCTGTCTCTCTCTCAGGTTGTAAAAATGAAGAGCAACTTGGAAAGATTTCAGGTTACAAAGCTCTGCCCATTCCAAGAAAAAATTCGGAGACAGTATTTAAGCACAAATGTAAGCAGAAAATACCCTTCAATTACATGGGAGCATATTAATCACTCGAATTGTTATTATCAGAGGATTGTAGCCTTGTTATTTCTTACCTGAGTTTTTTGCTAACTAGGAAATGTGCAGAGGGGACTTGGTAGCCAGTTAAGCATGTCTTCTCTCCCTCTATGACTTGCTGAGGAACGTCAGAAGCGTTCGAGAGCTGTCATTTGAAATTGCCCAAGTGAGACAACAAAAACAGGAACTTGTGTTTCTTTCATGCTTCAGCTTCCACCAAGAAGCAGAACATTAGCAACTTCAAGTCTCCCACCATGTCGCACTTGAAGTGGTCACAGACTGAGTACAAAATGGTCAGGTGTCACTTCCCCGGGGACCACCTCAGCCTAGGAGTTAACAGCCCCCTCTGCCCATGCGTTGCAGTAGAGCTTCAAGGCCCTTTTTGTTCTCTGATCATAGCGAGGTAACTCTTAATGAATGAAAGGATCTAACAGAGTATCTGACTGAGTCATTCCCCCCCCCCTTAATGTTTCAGTTGATAAGTCATATAGAAGAGATGCTGCAGACGGCCTACAATAAATTCCACACGTGGCAGTCCCGGCGTATGCTGAAGAAGACGTGAAGATGCATGCTGTACAGGTTTGAGAGCAAAGTCTGCAATAGGTGTAGGAGTACAACCTAGCATATGTGCAGATCTTCTAGTTACTGCAGGAAGACCTGCAAGCTGTGGACTTCTGGAAATGATGCTAACTGAACTTGCACATTTTTGAAAAAGAACTTGAGATTAAACTTGAAAACTAGGGAGAAAAACGAGGAAGAACCAAAACAGAAGAGCTGAGGCGCAAAAATATTTTGACACTGTTTACTGCAGTTACTCAGGAACTGCTTTTGATTTGCATAAAGAGCTGCTTTCAGAAATAAAAAAAAAACCACAACTAAAGAGGGTGTATTAATAAAATCTGTTTTTCTGTCTTTTTTTTTTTTTTAAGAAGTGTATGGCACAGGGTAGAACTCAAAAGTTTTTCTCCACTGGATTGACATTTTCTTGAATTCTGTTTGTACTTTCTGCGACAGTTAAACAATGATATCCTAAAGTACATCTGTGACTGTTTTTGCTTCAGACATCTGGGAGAGTGGAGCTGTCAGAAGACAAGCTTCTGCCATACGTTTCCCCACAATTCAGAAGCAAGAGACATTGCACTGAAAGCTGTTCATGGTCTGGGGTCCCTAAGGGCACATGGGGACAAGCATTTGCCTGAAGTCTTGTATTTTTATGCAGAATTTTTTCAGCCATCAGTTTTGCATGTTTTCCTTTGAGTGCAAGTGTGTGCTACTGCAGTTTTCTTTCTCTTTTTTTTACGGTCGCATTTGTTCTGAGGAGATAATGCATTTTTAATAATGAAGTTAATAAAGTTTCTTACAAAAGTTGGTTATTTTCAATCCTTAGACTTTTTTATTTCTTCTCCTAAATCTGTTTTCCTTCACTCTTCCCTTTTGACTGTTAACGCTGTTTTTGGCGGATTGATAATCACTGCAAAGAGAGAAACGCGTCGCTTACGCAACGTCCATGGATAGTGGGAATCTGTGCCATACTTTGTTCCAGACAGAAGCACTTTGTGGCTTCAGACCAACTTGGGTTGTCTTAAGTGTGACCTGAATGCAGAGTAAACCTGTTTTCTATAATAATATATGCAGTTTAATGACATCCTTGTGTTTTGCTGTCACCTGGACTGTGCTGAAGCCCAAGAGGGCTACTGAACTTTTTTTACCACTGACTAAATGCGACTGTTAGAGCGTTAGAGATTACTGCAGGGACAAATCAGAGTGACAGTGTGTATCCAAGCAAGCAGAGCCTACAGTGCAGCAATGAAATTCCCATTCACACTGGCTTCATACTAGATTTTGCCACCACTGGTATGATGCTAAAGCACGACAGGATCATGTTGTGGGGGTAATTCTGGTGAATTCCTGCAGAAGAACAGATGCATAGCAGAGTCTGTGCTTGTTCTGTGCTGCTGCTCCATTTATGTAAGAGGGGTTTTTCTGTCACCCATGCGTGGCAGCCAGCAGCTTCTTTCTACCCAGTGGTTTTGGACTTTTGTATTGTCTAATATTTTGATAAAAGCTGAGTTTCAGTTCAGTGTCACTGCCTGCACCAAAGTTGCACTTGGAAGCGTGTGTGTGTTGTTAAGCCTGGTTTCCCTGTCTGCTTTTGCAGATGGATGCATGATATCTGCTCCGTGCTGTTAGTGTGGTTCTGCTACAGGAAATGACTGGGCTTAACAAGAGGGATGCCCACTATCTCTGACAGGGTGAAAATCACTATGAGTGAACAGACGTTCCTACAGCACTTGGAGAATGAGGTGCACATCTTGTCCAGAGCTACCTCCCGCAATAAATTGTTTCTCTAAAATTTAGGTTTGGGATCTGGCTTTATTAAGCCTAATCCTCTTCTACTTGCAGGCAGCTCCCAGAAAGAAAGGGTACTTTTGTTCTCCCCTGCTCCAAAGCACTTGATCTAGGAATTCTGTGGCCAAACCTGAGCTTTTAAATGAAATCTGTAACACCTTTCATAATGCCAGAGAGCGAGGTTCAAGAAAACATGTCTGATTTATATTCTAACTGTGCCTGAAGCAATTCATAACACATTTGAGTATTAGACTGCGCTGAGACGTACAAAAAACAAAACCAAACACAAACAGGAGAGTTTTGAATATGGAACTAATTCACCTTTGATTTCAATCAGTGTTTACTGCTCCTGGAAAGAGTGGGCAAAATGGTGCAAAGGTTTCAGTGCATCAGAAGAGCATTTTGCAGTCCAAAGGACTGTCGTTCATGTTCGTCATGGGGGATGATGTTGCAATAGCTTTAAGTTATTATAGTGATGTCAGGCTATCAAAATGTACCTTAATTAACAGAACTGGGAGGGAGGGGGGTGGGCAAAGAGGACTATGATACTAAATGCAATGGTTTTGCCTACAGACTGCTCAGGCAAGGCTGCTATGCACTTCATACTGCTTTTTCAGGTATTGTGGCAATAAGGCACAGGCACCTCCGAAAGTAAGGGAGGTAGACTAAACATTCTTTCTTCTCCATTGTGTTTCCCTTTTCTGTAGCATGGTCCAGAACCCAGATTCATTCCTTAAGTAAGTTTTGAAACGGAATCATCATGCATTATATTACTATTGGAATCTTTATACTGACTTGTATTTTTAATGAGAATTCATAAAAATTGTATCATTGGCATTGATCTAAGATTTGTAGAATAAAACCGACTGAATTCTAAAGTCAAGTCTTCTCTAATGCTTAGGCTGTGTTTTCTGATACTCAGTTAAATCCCAAACAGGCTCCACACTGGCCTAAGCTAAGCATAGCATGAGCTCAGCTCTCCCTTCATGCTGGTAGAGGCAAGCAGGAGCAAAAGGGCTACAGTATCATTACTCACAACTTACTTTGGTGTTAGGAGGTCAAGAACTTTCTGCCACGTAGGGAACCTGCACCATTACTAGTGCTACTACCTCTCTGTTCCTGATCATACAAAAGCCAGCTTATGTCTCCAGGAATTAACACTCTGCAGGTTTCATGCATTGATCCAGTAGCTGTTGGTTCTGGAGAGCTGCACAGGCTGCTTTGCTGGTGACAGAGAAAGGATAACCTAAAGGAGAGAGAGACCAGCGCGAGTCTGACTCAGCTCATGTGTGGGCTGTGCATTTCAGCAAATGAAAAAGCTTTGATGCAGCACCAGAAAGACTGAGCTATTTCTCAAGAGCTGAGGACAAGAAGGAGCATCTTTCCACTGCAGCCATTGCTACGAGTGGTTTCCTGACCTCTCACATTGTTGCTTCCAGTGACCAAGACCCTGTGCGTTCCCCACCGGCCCACTGTTTCAGATGCTGTTTGACAGCTACAACTGCTTTCTCTTATTTGTACTCTGCTGTCCTCAGGTACTGTTACTAGCCAGCAGGCTGCTTTCTCCTTGCCACAACTCCTGTCCACCTGCTGATTTATCTAGAAAGTCACTGGTGTAAGCAGGGTAGGTGATGACGAGAATTTAGGATCCAGTTTTCCATTATCCACCCCGTTTCTCTTGAGACAACATCCTAGCCAACCTCCCTGCTGTCTGCAGACATCGTATTAAGTGGCTTTGGGGCCTTGGTACTGCACCCCAGTTCCAGCATGAGAACCACAGCCCTCTGGACCTGTCTCCAAGCTCCCCTTCACCTTACAGCAAGAGCTGGAGCTCAGTGCAAACAGAACACAGCAAACTGGTTTGAATGACATTCAGCTATCCTCAGAGATCTAACACTGAGTCTCCATAAACCCTGGTCACTAACGGCACACGAGCTCCTGCAGTGAAGTTTAAAGCTTGGAACAACAGGAATTTGCCTAAGCCAGTCTCCCAGACCTTTTTTCAGGACACTGCATTCCCCTTCAGCTACCTCTGAATTCATCAGCTCCCCAAATGATACTCAAGGGCTGCTTTAATGCTGAGAGCAAGAGAATTAACTGCTCTCCTTGATAACGTCCTAGATAGAGGATAAGGTAGCAGGGCTCAGCTGGGCCATCTGCTGAGGAAGAAACAGGACACAAAGGCATGAGCTGCAGTCAGAGCAGCTGATCAGACCACAGGGGCAGCTCAGCCCTGGAGCACCGTGTCTGCCCCAGGTCAGGCCCAGAGCTCCATCTGGTCTGTGTGTCCAGCACCCACAGGCAGCCTAGCTCACCAAGGGAAGCCAAAAGTTTGCATCACCAGACCACACAACGCCAATTGACCTTTTTTCTACCCTCCAAGCAGCTCTGGGATCACATCTGGGTGTTAGAGGGCCACAACAGTGAAGCCTGAGGAATGCAGCCAAGGCTGGGGCTTTTGGCTGGTGTTTTCCCAGCCCACAAGCCCGTAGCTGTTTTGTTTCCCACTCAGTGTTAGTGACCCCATCCCCTCCAAAACCTGACAGCCCTCTGGTATTCCTGCCCCTGAGAGGCCCACACCCTTCATCCTGATAAAAAAGCCAAACTACTCCAGTAGTTCAGGTGTCAGCAAATCCCCAAGGAGAAACAAAAAATCCTGGGTCCTCCCAGCCTGCCAAAACCACCCTTAAACAAGGTTCCTTGTTATCTCACCCGCAGCCCTCATGAACCACAGAAGAATGAGGGAAGGACGTAAGCACATCCAAACTTAAGCTTCTGTTCAAAAGACAAGACCCAAACACTTTGGGAATCAGCCAGATGTGACCAGATTTTCTGGGTCAGCAGTAGGTTTTCCAGGTACTGCACAAGGAGGGTTGGGCTCAGGTGAGACATCCATCCAGCCAGCCAGCCTGTCACATGAACCACAGCAGCACATTCACTTTCTCCCTCACCCAGCCACCTCCCCACCAGCAGACGGGCTGATCCAGATAACTGAGCATCGATAACAACTTCAGTGGCTGTATGGTGTGACTCCTGACTGGAACGGACAGCTCAGATCGAGCAGCCCCACGGCAGCAACATTGCTCTAGGTCCTTCCTACTTGTACCTTTGCCCTGCTCCTGCTGATAGCAGGGTAAAGCAACAGCGCCCGGTTGTACAGCCACGTGATGCTGGCCAACCTCTGAGCCCAGGCACGGCTGCCCTGCCTGCTCCCTGCACAGGCACCACACTCCACTCCCCTCTCAGCCACCAGCTGATCATCAAGTGACACAGTGGCAGCAGGGGACAAGGAAGGACAGTGGCAGCAGGTAGGTCTTGCTGGGTGTGCGCTCGGCAGGGACAGCAGCCAGCCGTGCTGGTAGCCACCCTGTTCTGCACGAGCAGGCCACAGAAAGCACGGCACTGTGAACATGCTTCGCGGCAGTGCCCTCGACAAGCCCTGTGTGGAAATGTCATGTCACCCAAGGCAGAAGACCTCCGTTTGCCCTGCAGTCCTGCCAAGCTCAGGAAATCACACCCCACAAGCCCTTCCCCTCTTCCTCAAAGGGTTTTTCTGCCTCCCTCACCCTCCAGGTGACCAAACTGCTCCCAAATGATCCAGCCTGTGCACACCCAGCCATAATCCCAAACAAGAACGTCAGCGTTGTGGTTGTTGGCACCGTTAGGGCGAGTGTGGTACCAAACACTCCAAGTGTTGGAACTGGAATACAAGTTGCTGGCCAATTGGTTGAAAATGGTGGAATTAAGATGACAGAGATGTCACTTGTAATTTAAAGAGTGACAGCAAAGGCCAGCTACCGAATCTCTGAGAAGAAAGCCTGATAAAGGAGTGAGTTCACTCAGACTCCCAAGACTTGTTGGTCTTACTAACACTTCTACCCCAGAAGAATAGGGAGTCTCCAGATACTGCCTGCTGAGTGGCTGAGCAGGGCACTGTTCTGCATGGAGCAGATGTGGAAAGAAAGATGTGGGCAGCTGTGGGCACAGAAAGATGCCCCTCAAAACAGGCAAGAGTGAACTCAGCCAAACTTGAGAAGCATTTCAAGCAGGAGTCCTGCCTCATCTTGGAATTTATGTTGATCGAAAGCACACTGGAGGCTATTGGAACCTCCAGACATTCTCACCTCCAGCCCTATGGCTAACTGCAGGTCACCAAAGGACACTTCCCTGCACCAGACTGTCACCAGCTCCCAAACTGGCCGGTGCTGTTTCACAGCAGACAGCGAGAGCTCCTTCAGGTTGCTCTGTCCTGGATGGGCATCTAGGGTGCTGCAGGAATGGAACAGCCTTCCTTCCTGGCCGGGCACTCCCTTGGGCACGTCCCAGCTTATCTCCACAGAAGCAAACATACGCCACAGTCCAAACACAGGAGCTACTACTACGTTGTGTGATAACCACCCTCCAGTGACAGCCACAACTTCTGACTCAGTAACACCACCAGGCTGGTGTGACAAGCCAGAGCAAGGGCCAGCTGGCAGAGCTGAGATCCCATCCTTACGTGATTGCTATTCGGCTGGAGTAATGGGGAGCTCTAGGAAGGGATTTAAGATCCATTGTCCTCCCTAGAGGCAGCACTTTCTCCTGAGCTAGGGAGGAAATCCCTTCTCTTCATCATGCTCCTCCCCCAGGCACTTGGTGTCATTCAAATTTAATAGCCACAATTTCTAGTCCTTACATCACAGACAGACAATCCCCTTGTAGTCCTAGAACAGGGGTGATCTGAGGTCAGAGGCAGCCCAAGCACCTCCCAGCCGGAAAGCAGCCGGGGACTGCCGGCAGTTGCCCTGGTGCTGAGCTCTTTCATGAGGGACCAAGTGCGAGCAGCCTGGTTTCTGAAGCCATCTCCCAAAACAGCCCTGCGCAGGACCCCCCTGGAGAGCTCCCCCTCACCTCCAAGATGGGTGGGCACCTCAACAAAGCGCTGCCAGCCCCCGCTCTCTGGCTCAACGCCAAAGCCCCGGAGGAAACACAAGCGATTAAAGCTAGTGTCTGTGTCACCCGGGATGGACACAGAGGTAGAGGCACAGTCTGGTCTCCATGGGCCTCAGTTACTGTCTGCACTGTGACACTAGCTGGCACAAACCCTCTCGCTGTGGGGAGCGGCTTCTCTGGAACTTTACCACATCATGGCACCCAGTGCTGGACCAGGTCCTGCTGCCCTGCAGCTGCCGGCTGTCCCCGAGCGAAGAGTGACACGGGCGTGCACAGCGCTGCCCTGGTGCGTGCACAGCGGGTCCCTTCCAACCCCTAATGCGTTCCGGGGGAGCAGGCACGCGAGCAGCCAGGGCGAGCAGCGGCGGCCCCACACTCAGCCCCCTGCCAGCACCCCCGGGGGCACCACGGGGTGCAGCCAGGGCTCCGCGGCATCAGAATTCACAGAGGCAGCGCTGGCTGCTGGCGGGATCTGCAGCACGCAGGGACAGCAAGAGGCTGCGGCACGGAACAGCCCCTTCTGCAGTCTGCAGTGGGGATTTGGCTCCGGCAAGGCTGACGTTGGGGGCTCTGCTCACAACACAGGCTGCAGCTGGCACTGTCAGACAGACCCACATCCCTGCCGGCCGAAGCGAGGGCTCCCGTTTGCCCGGCTGCCCAAAGAAATCTTTGCCCACAGAAGCATTTGATGCGTCGGTCCCCACAGCAGTGAACCCGAGTGTGACCAGGAGTCCTTCCACTAGAAGTACTAGATAGAGGAGCTGCACCTCACAGTGCAGCAGCTGATTTCGGACCCACAGAACTGTCGGAGCTGGGAAGGACCTAATTTCCTGCCCACTTGGCTCCGTCCATGGTTAAAGTGAAGCTCACAGCGCGGGAGGAGCATCATGCTTCCCGTCCCCACGTAGGACTACCCGATGCTTTTTCTGCTACAGAAGAACTCAGAAACGAGGGTAAAAAGCTCACAACACGAGACGCAGCAGCAGCCAGGTTTGTTTCTGTCCTGGGCAGACTCCTGTTCAATCCCACAGGACACAGCCCGACAGGAACTCCACGTTCACACACGACTTTCCATGCCCCCGCAGGAGCGCCTCTGTCCTCCAGCCCTGACTCATGGTTGTCTCTTCCCCTTACGCAAACCTGCCCCACTCCCTCACAGCCACGGAAGCTCCACGCCAGCTCCCCCCACACGCTCAGGCAGCCTGCGGGGAAGGAGCTCTGCAGCTGCTGCTGCGCTCACGCTGCTTCCCACCTCCACTGCAGCATTTGTTGTTCTCCTCCCAGCACATCCTCCATTTTAACTATCGAGCTATCTGGAGTCAGGTTCTGATACGATTAGACACTCACGAAGCCCACGCTGCTGTCTGGGTTACACAACACAGCTCGGGGCTCACGCAGCGGGTGAAGCCCTATCAGCATTTCACTCACATCACCAGTGAACTCTTAAAGCAGAATCTCCCAAATACTCCTGGGGGATGGAGCTTTGGGTCGGTCTCAGAACTTGCAAACAGACTTCTCCGCTCCGAGACCGAAGCAGAGATGAACTTCCATCACTAGTGAGTGACTGGACCAGAGTTATCCAAAGGTCAAACCTCCAGCACACAGCAAGGAGAGGTCAGGGCCCTCACGTCAGCGCTTTGCCCAGGATCCAACTCCATTTATTGCAGAACTCGCACTGAGAAACTGGAGAAGCACTTCCTGTTGCTGGTTTGCAGCTCGCTAAGACGATAGCTCCGTCCTTTTAAAGGACAGGTGTAAGGAGAGGCAGCGTGTGCTTTGCAGGAGGCCTGTGGATGGTGGTGCCAGAGAGAGCCATCCAGCACAGCCCGGCAGCAGCGCCGCGAGCTGGAGCCACGAGCTGTGCACCGTGGTTTGTAGCCGAGCGTTCGTGCATCTAGCTCCCACCGGATGCAGCAGCATTCAAACACCAGTTCTTTCAAAACCCAATGCCCTCTCTGCTGACTTGATTTGGCAAGAGCCAAGGTGGGTAGCACCTTGCCAGGTACACGCCTGGCCTGTACAGCCATCTGAATCTGCATCTGCCAACAGCCTCACGGGGGGAAACCAGGGCCAGCGCTGTAGATGTGTCATTTCCCAAGATTACTGTTAACTGGTAAGAACATTTATGCAATCAACAGAGCGGTGCTGGTGGTCAAAGGCTGCCCTTCAGCTGTCCCCAGCCAGCACCAGTCCTTCTCAAGAGATTACCCAACTCAGCCTAAAATTTAGAACATTGTCCCAGACACAAGTTTCCTGCAGGATGCGATCTAAATAATTCAAACAACTCCACAGGATCTAGGTCACTGCCAGAGGTTTCTTTTTCAGCAAGACGTTCCAGAAGGGTCGGCTGTTTTAAATTGTTGCTGACTTCCAGCATCATGCTTGAGGGTACCCAGCAGCTGACAGGGTGGAGAAGATGAGCAGCAGAAAAGATGATGACAAAGGGCGATGTCAGCTTGTCAAAGCTGAGCTCCTGCTCACGGAAAATGGCTCCTCTGCCACCGGAGTTTTACATCTGCAGCCCCTGAAGGTCCACAGTTAATTGCAAGAGATGTGTGAGACATATCAGGAAAAGCAAGTTTCTCTGCCACAGGCAGCACAAGACCACACACATCTCTCCAAGCAGCAAATCACAATCCTTGAAAACCCATCCAAGGAGAAGAGTGATCAACGTCAGCATTTCCAGAAGATGAATCCATGGAACAACTTCTAATGATTGAGAACGGAAGGCTCGGTGGAAGTGCCGTTGCTACAGGGATGGAAGCCTTCCAGAGCATCTCTCAAACTAGCCCTCAGACCCATTAGATTGATACGATTTATAGAGAAAATAAATAACAATCCTTAGTCATTATTCAAGCCACTAAAATTGTTGGTATATTTAATGTAGCTTAGAATACATAAATTAGATATACACATATAAATACACGTAGTAATTTCCTAACATGTCGAATGATATTAAAATGTAACTAGTAGCTAAAATATCATTTGCACGTTTGCAGCCTCTGCACCTCGCAGCCAGGCGTCCAGTGGCCGACCTCATTTTTGAGTGCAGTGCTTTTTTCTCCCCTTCTTTTCTTGGTGTGTAAATGCAGGAAGCCACAAGGAACCAGGAAGTGACAGCAGCACAGAGTTCACGCCAACTTTCCCGTTAAAGGCCTCGCGCGGTCGTTTTTACAGCGGGCTTTCAACGACACCTTTGGCCCGGTTCCAAGGCAGAGTTTATGGCGCTTTCAGGCGACTCTGGCAGGTCACCAACACTTTTGGGAAAGCAAGCTTTCTTCTTCCCATCTCTATCAAACGAGAGTGTGGCGTGTGGCAGGGGGATTGGACTAGATGATCTTTCGAGGTCCCTTCCAACCCCTAATGACTCTATGATTTCAGACAGACCAGGAGGTGCTACGTCCTCCACAAGATCTACATCACAGGAAATGTGGCTTGTCTTCACTTGGCACATCAGTAACTCCTCAAAGCTGCCTTAGAAAAGCAAGCTGCTTGCATCCTAAGAACTAGAAATGCAACGAACTGCTCATCGTGTCAGCCAACACTAAGCACCCACCAACTCTTGTTAAACATCTACACTGAGGATTCTGCATCAAATAAACAGCTGGTGGCTCTGCTCAAGGTTTTGGTGAGACTGAGTCAGTGCAGGGACAACAAACTCCAATGAAGCATCACACAACAGCTTCAAAAGTTTGTGCTTAGAGGCAGCACTGCCTCTGCAGACGGGAGGTATCCAGCCTCCACAAACCGAGCCTCCGCTGGACACTTCAGACTGCACTCAAAAACGGAGATGTTAACGCGCGTTACACTTCAAAACCCAAACACTTTACTCCTCACTCCCTGAACTCCACGGCGTATGGTCAGCAGACCAGCATGGGAAAGGATGGGAGGTTCTAGAGTAGAAGGAATGTGTTTCTGCAGCCCTGTGGCTCTCGTGCAGAGCTCTGGGCCAAACACACCCCATGCTGTCACACCAGTGGTTCCAAAGAGTGTATCTCCTACAGCCCTGACTTCAGTGGGCACGTTGTACCAGCATCAGACCTTCAATGCATTAGATGCCCAACAGCTTAAACGGGTAAGAACGTAGCTCTTTGGGAGCAGAAGCCACTATAAACTCTGCCCATATTAAACCAGTATCAGCAACTAAAACTGAGGCAGGTATTTCTTGGGAATCTCCAACTCTAGACTCACTGTTTCTTTCTCACCTAACAGCTGGTCATAGGAGCTGACTTCTGAACTTGAGAGCATTGATTATTTTTTATTACTTAACAACCTGTAGTGCCTGCAAGCCTCTCCCACCGGCACACTAACCACCTCGTGATTTGGTTGCTGTGAGCACCATGAGCCCCACACGTGCGACTCCCTGGCACACGCAGCCATGGCCACTAGCTACGGCAACAGCCCACTTCCTTAGCTAAGGGTTTTGCTTCTCAGTGCCCTTGCAGGGCTACTAAGTACAACAACCACTGTGGCTTTCCCTACAGCTCTGCCTTCTGGCCTCCTGGGAGTCTGGTAGCAAACAAACTAGAAAAATCCCTGCCTTGCTGACAAACTGAAACATCTTGCAAGAAGGAATTAAGGTTTAGGGGGACAGCAAGACAATTAGCACCGCACCAGCTGGGGAAGTCTGAATTCTTAAGTCACGTACTGCCGGTATCCGGAGGCTAGTTTGGGGAGAAGATTTGCATTGCACAACTCGTGCAAGTGATAGCTGGCAGTGTCAGACACTGTGAAAGCCTCCTGTGAACCTGCAAACAGCTGGTTCGGATCATAACGTGACTTTGCCTGCGATTTGGATGCAGACTCCTGTGTTAGGATGAGCCTCTAGGCTGCCACATCATGCATCAAGCTCCTTCTCCCAAAGGCAGGAGGCACAGAACTGGCAGCTACCCCCAGGCTGCCTGACCATCTGCTCCGACAGCGCTCCCACGCCCGGGCTGGCAAGGCAGGCTCCCACCCGGTACAGCTCCGAGCCAAAGCTAGGTCTCGCATGACTCTGCTGTCTCCCCTCGCTTTCTCACACTTGCCACACAGAGGAGGCCCAAAGCCACTATAACTTAGAGCACTGGCCAGCACCTCAGAGCAGTGAGCACCCACGCAGCCCACGGCAGCACGCTACGCATTGTGAACACGCAGCACAGCGCGTGTCTGCCAGCGCGTACGGCGCCGAGGGAGCTGGACATCCAGGATCCCACATGGCTTGTAGGCACCTGCAGGGCCAGGCTCTGCAAGAGCCCAGGGCTTCCTACATCCTGCTGTTCCCACAGCGCTCTCCTGCCTAGGAGCAGTCTCTGGTGGTTCATTTCTTGCCCGTCTTCATTCTTGCAGAACAGGAGCCTGTGGCCAGGATCTGCTCAGTGCTGGGGAACGTGTAAAATCATGTCACGACTCAAGGGTTTCCCAACTCAGGTCTGCAGTTCCTGGTGCTTTGGGGAGAATGTCTTGGCACTCACTTGGCTCTGGGCAACACAGTTGTTTCTGATTCATGCTGTTAACAAAGAGGGGGGCTACAAATCTCTTCCTGTGTGTGTGTCTCAAAGGAACAAGGCAGCACCATCTGAGCAAAGCCGCTGGCACACGAGCCTGAACCAGGCAGTGCTTGGGACTTCCTGGCGAAGCTGAAGTGCAAGCGTAGGCTGCCGTTGAGTTGATCCTGAGCCAGGACCAGAGAGGCAGGGTTGCACATGAACTCCCTGGAGCTCTGCAGTTTGGTCTAGAGAGCTCTGGGCTTGAGCTTTTAGATAAACTCGGCCCCAAAACACAGACCTGCAGCTCTACATCCTTCTGAATCATTTGCCACATCTCAAAATCAGCCCACTCATTGTTGGCAGTTCTACCATCAGGAATTGCCCTGCTCTCCTCATCCTGCCCAGACCTCAGAACAAGCAACTCTTCACGCTTCAGGCTCAGTTTCAGCTGCAGGTTTTGGGTTTAGACACTGCTCACACAAGAGCGCTGGGTCTCAGTCGCCCAGCCTGGTAAGGGCCCTGATAAGAACATTTCCAAGACGTGCAGCTGTAAGAAGACACCTTCACATCTCAGCACAATCAGAGCCAAATCCCTGGATCGCCAGACCTGAACTCGGATTCCCCAGCACAGAGGTCAGCCGTGCCGGGTCTGCGTGGGCTCCCTGCTCCTCACAGCAGCACTTCACGTCGGTGGGTCCACCCGTGCTGCTTCCTACGGCTGTGTGCGCCCTTGCACTGCCTCCCCTCGCCCAAACAGCTCCTGTGCTTCAGGCAAGCACCGGGCAGAGCGCTCTCCGGGAGCGACAGCAGCTCGTCCCTGCCGGGAGCTGCGGTGGGCGGGTGGCTGCCTCCCTCGGGCAGGATCAGCGGCGCCTCCGGGCTGAGCGCAGCCGGGCGAGCCCCCTTCGCTGCCCTTTAGCGCACGGCCCGGGATGCCGGACCACGCGTGGCAGCAGGCATGGCCGGTCACCGAGACAGCCCGCAGGCATCCTGCTGTGGTCCCGGGAGCCCTGCCAAAGGGACGCTTTCATTTCTGGAGCATCCTCCATCCACTCTTGCTTTCACATGCCCTTCTCCTCCTCCCTTTCCTCCGTCTCTAGCACCGCTGCATTCTGCTTGTTCCCGAGAGAAATAGGGCAAACGTAACCTGATTAACCGAGGGGATTTGGGCAGGGAGGACCGGAGGGGAGATTACTGTGCGGAGGAACACAGAGCCGCTTCCCTCCCACATTAGCCCTCGCCTATTCAATAATTAAAGTGTTTCGTGATGACTCAGGTTTTGAGGTTTGCTGTGGAAGCTTCTTGTGCACTCTGTCTCGGCACGCAGATGTCACAGGAGAGAGAACATTCGCTCTGACAGGCTGGCATTTCTTTCAGTCTCCGGCGTCACTCAGAGGCTTAAAATCGCTCGGATGCAAGCCTGTGGCTCCATTTTAAAACCTCGGGGTCCCTCTTACTGTTGTGCATCTCTTGGCAGCCTGGATCCCAGCCAGTCTCTGTTTGGCCAGGCTCTCTCTGAAGCAGGGTTTTAGAAGTCAGCGCGGGCGTTATCCATCTCACGCCTGGAAAAATCTCTGGCTGGCAGCAGGCAGGAGAGGCTCCTGTGAATAAGGAACACAGCACACGGGCTCTGGCTGCTCTCCAAGCCCATTCTGGTAGTCTATTTTCTTTCCATCTATTCCTGCTTCTTTACCATAAGGCACATGGACGTTTCCAGACAGAAATGAAAAGCTATCCACTTGCAGGAAAGATGCTTTCCCTGACCTTCCAAGGGGCTATTTTTGGCTGCTCTGATGAGCCTAAGAACGCTAACGGAGGTCACGTGCCGACCCAACCAGCCCCAAGTAACCTTTGCCTATGAGATAGGAAATGGGACAGATACTTTTTGAATTATTATTTTTTAAATTCCCTCCACAACCTAATGATCTGCGGGTTCCAAACCTCTAGATGTTGCTGCTGCGAGGTGCGTATTTTGAAGGGGAGTCAAGCATGAGACGGTTACCCAAGGCACGTGTGTTCAACATTCTAGCAAAACATGTACAAAGAGGAAAAACAAGCAGCACGTATCCTCAATCCAGGGGTTTCCAGAACAGACCAAGTACCCTCAGCCTTGAGCTGTCTTCACAAGACCAAGCCAGGGGACAGAAATACTAACTAGCTCCAGAAGTCCCAAGGCAAACAGATTTCTCTTCCTTACTATGCCACTCTGCAGGGACACACTGATTAGATTAAGAGTTAAGGAACATTAGGTTAGCAAATACACAGAATTATTCTCCATAAAGAAAACAAGAGCCCTAGCTCAACCTGTCTGAACACGTACAGACACCACACCGCGTCCCGGCACCCAGAGACCCCGGGTTTCACAAATCTTAGTGCTGACACTCTTCCACCAGACTGGCACTGCCCTCTGCAAATACTCCAGCCCAGAGGCTGAGAGCAAAGCAGTGGGCAAACCCCGCTGCCCCAGGAGCCAGTCACATGGCAAAGAGTTAACACAGACCAAGGGGATGGCACCTGCACAGCTCCAGAAACTGTTCACCTTCCCCCAGTGAGGAAAGGCATGCTGTTAGCTTTTGGCTTGTGACATTGCAGCATCAAATACCAAAGATGACAAACACAGGGTGAATGTGGTGCAGACCACAGAACCTATAGAGCAGACACGATGCACAACCAGCAAAAGGAGTACAGCAAATACCCTGGGGACAAAGTGGTCAGCACATCCAGCCCTTGTGCACACGTGCACACACACTGAATCCAAAACAGCACGAGACCGGCATCGTATCGGCGCCTTGCAAGAGGGTGCCTGCACTGAGTTACTGCCTCTCCAGGCCAGAGCTGCAGAGGGTCTAGGGATACAGCTGAATCTGGTTAAAGTGATGAGGAGAAACCCCCACAAGGCTGGAGACAGCGAAGGCATTCACCACCCAGGGTGCAGACCTGCTGTTCTAAGGCCCGAGCTACAGAATCCACAGATTCTGCAGTGTTCCCCCCTCGACAGATAAGAGATGCTTTTTCCTGCTGGTAGCATCCCTGTCCTCAAGCAAGGGTCACCAGAGTCTGCAAAACAACAAGGTGGTGCCCTGCAAGCGTGTGCTAAACCTTTGTGCAATTTCACCCAACCACGCTCCGCAAGCCAGAAGCCGCAGCGAGCACGGCGCTGCAAACGATTCACTGGCCATCCGCAGGCAAGCGGCAACCTTCCGCTGCCTGCCTGACACCATGTAAAGAAGAGAAACGCCTGGAAGACGTGCAAATGAGAGAGATGAACAGATGGAGATGAGGGCCAGGGTTTGCATCGTGTTCACGCCGAGACAAGCGCCGTATTCGGCCGTCATCCTGCCTTTCGCTGCTCCCACTTTCACTTCCCTGCTTTACTCTGCCTCTAGTTGACGGGAACTGCAGCGTCTGAGCGATGCCTGCGCCCAGGCCAAGCTCCCCACCGAGACGTGCAGCCTGGTGCCTGCTTGAGGTTCATTAGCAGTGTCACTGTGGCTGCACAAAGGGGCTGAGCCAAAGGGCTACTGGCTCAGTGCAGTGCAGGCGGCAGGTCTCTCTATCCGCCGGGATTTTCCTGCCACTGCCTGGACCTTTGGTCCTGAGTCACGCTGCAGCAAATCGCTCTTCGGTTAGGAAACATGGGCACTTCAATTAAAAAAACCAGACTAACACTAAGACCATGAAAGACTTCTGCACTGAAAAGGATTAGAAATCACTTCCCTTATCCTTCCACGACAAACATTGAACCTACATGTGACCGCAGGGCTCACACCTAGCTTTGTTCTGAGCGGGATGAGCACTAGCCCACAAGCCCGACGAGAGTGCAGGTCACTGAGTGCTCACAGTCGCCAGCTAACACACAGCTACGGCACACACAGGTGGTGGGACAAATCCCTGACTACAAGCTGGGAGGACTGATCGTTACGGAAATCATAGAATCATAGAATCATTACGGATCGGAAGGGACCTCGAAAGATCATCTAGTCCAATCCGCCTGCAACAGNATGGCACGTGCCTTTCTATCCTCTGGCTACCTTCGGCATACGGCATAAAATCAGGCCAAAACTTGCCAAACAAGCAAACCAGAACATTCCAAGAGGTAACCAGCAGCTTCCCCTCAGCTGGGGAGCATCTCCACACCCACCCCAGCAGCTCTTGCTGGCAGCACACACCGCTTGATGGCATGTAAGGACTCTGCTGGTAACCTCTCATTGGGCTACAGGCTCTGCAGTGGCATGTGTCCCCCCCAGGGCTCTGCATTTAGCCCACAGGCCAGTCAACCACCACAGAAACAAAGACCCAAAAGAGCACCTCGTGCCAAAGAGCAGACAAGCTCACCTCTGCAGTGCAAGCTGTGCTCACCGGTCCGCACGGCCACCTTAGGGCTGGGCCAGCACAGCTGCAGCTCTTTCAAAGAGCCCGAGGCGGGGGTCTGGAGTGAGAGCAGCTGGGTGCCTACTTCCACACTCCTGCTAAGTGTGCTGAACCACAGGCTCGACTTTGTCTGCCTTCTCCAAGGAACGGAGGGCCAATCATTGTGTGGCCATCATTAGCCACACGCGGTTTTCATATTTGCTGGGTATTATCCAAGGGCACCAGCGTGTGGGGATAGATCACAAGGCTGTTGGTTGCAGCACCCAGGCTCTCAAAGGAGACCACAAGACCAGAGTGTGATTTCCTCTCGACCCCTGGCATTCCCACTCCACTCCAGACACAAAGAATGAGGTTTCTGTGCCAGCACCCACAAAACCTAACCCGTGCAGAAACTACCCCTATGGGACAAGCGCCGGAAAACCTCAGGAGCTGAACGTTTACACTCTGCAGCACTGAAGTCTTCAGTGGAAGACTTAAGAGAGCAGTACCCTGCCTGCTGAAGCCCATCCCTCATGGAAACACAGACCAAACCGTTTTCAGTGTTTAGGACTTCCCAGACCCTGCAAATTTATGGTGCTAAAGCAAAAGGTCCCATTTGTGGAGTCTCAGCTCTGATGCTGCCTTCTCCTGAAAGGGCAAAGGAAC
>VXBP01008870.1:80892-324875 GCA_013400115.1 Rhinopomastus cyanomelas
CAAGACAGACCACATCCACCGCTCTGCCATCATCTATCCACCTGGTTATGCCCTCATAAAAGGCTGTCAGGTTGGTCAAGCATGACTTTCCCCTTGGTGACACCATGCTGACTGTCCCTAATAACCCTCCTGTCCTTGATGTGCCTGGAGACAGCCTCTAGAACAAATTGTTCCATCACCTTTCCTGGGATGGAGGTGAGGATGACCGGTCTATAGTTACCTGGTTCCTCCTTCTTACCCTTTTTGAAGATTGCAGTGACATTTACTGTCCTCCAGTCCCCAGGCACCTCTCCTGATCCCCAGGACTTAGCAAAGATGATGGAGAGTGGCCTAGCAGTGACCTCTGCCATCTCCCTTAGCAGACGCAGGTGCCTCCCATCCGGTCCCATGGATTTGTGTCCATCCAGTTTGCTCAACTTATCCCTAACCCAGTCCTCATCAACCAAGGCAGGCTCCTCTCTTGTCTCCACTTCCTCTGGAGCCTGAGCAGTCTGGGGCTTGATATCAGGACATCCCCCAGAAGTACAAAGAAGGTGTTCAGTGTCTGCTTTGCCTGTATCCTCTGTCTCTAGGGCACCCATCTCATTCAGCAGGGGTCTACGATGCCTCTAGGTTTAGTTTTACCTGCAGTGTATTTGAAGAAGCCCTTTTTGTTGCCCTTGACCTCTCTGGCAAGGTTTCATTCCAAGAAGGCCTTGGCTTTCTTAGTTGCATCCCTACATTCTGTCAAAAGAGCCTTACAATCACCCCAAGTGGCCACCCCCTCCTTCTGTGACCTGTAGGCTTTCTTCTTCAGTTTCCACAGCAGGACTTGTCTTTGCAGGACTCTGTGGCTCTTCACCCTGAGCTAACCAGCTTGTTGGCGTGTGACACGCTGAGAAGGGATTCTGGGGAATCAGAACTGACAGCTGCATAATTACTGTGAATATGAAAATAAGGGCAAGGGGGGGTCTCTGCTCCAAATGGAGTGCAGGGACCTCCCTCTGACCTTTCGCTGCTGAACATGCCTGCCCTCTTGAACTGCCAAGTGACAGTGGCAGCAGTCCACAGCCCTCCTCTCGTATCCCTCCAGCCCCTCATGTAATTTATAGAAAGGCTCCACTTACTGCAACTGCCAGTCCTCAAGAACAAGCTGGGCAGTGGTCATCGTTCTGGGTGCACTAACAACGACATCGCTCTTCACCGTCAACAGAAGGTGGCTACTGAACGGGCTGAGTTAGCTTTGTGCATCTGTTAGGCAAAGACTGAACACAGCCCCTGCCCATGGGGCAGCCTTTCTGTCTCTCTGACTGTGTGATTTGTCTGAGCATCTTCCTTCCTGCAGTTGCTGAATAAATCATGGAACCATTCAGGTTGGAAAAGACCTTCAAGGTCACCGAGCGCAACCACCAACCTAACTGCACCCCGTCCACTGCCAAACCATGTTCCCAAGCACCGTGTCTACACTTCTGCTTGCTGCTAACCTTGCTAGCTGAGCTGGAGCTCGTACAGCACAGATGTGCAGGTCATGGGTCTGTGTCATTATTCACCCCCGCAGCACCATCAGATTTGTCTTCACCTGCCTAAGCCAGGACCTGAGCAGATGAAATCTCACCCCGTCAAAAACCTTTTGCATATTAGCCAAATGGAGAGCAATCTGCTAACCCTTGGTAAGTGTTCTCTTGCAAATGGTGAGGTGCACATGTTGAACTCATAGAATCATTAGGGATTGGAAGAGACCTCGAAAGATTGTCCAGTCCAATCCCCCTGTCACAGCAGGATCACCCAGACCAAGTCATAGAGTCCATCAGGGTTAGAAGGGACCACAGGATCACCTTGTACAACTGTCTCTGGACCTTATTTTTTGACAAAGGTTTAGTCAACATCTCCTAGTTTAAAGACAAACACACTGTTTGATGAGAATGAGGCATTGTTTCCTTCTGTTATCAGCCAAAGCCTGGGGAGATGCCACCCAAGGCCAGGGGAAGCATGAAATGTTTGTAGATTCAAGAATTAAAACATAAATGTTTCCACATTCAGCAACTTCTATTGTTTTATTTTTCAGGCTTAATCTGTGAGAGCCAATAGGGAAAACAGGGCAAACAGGCTGAGGAAAGGCCAAGCTTCTCTGGAGAGACCCTGTCACCTTTCCAACATGCCCTACGTTCAATCAACAGCAGCTCCCACTATGGGGAGGAAAAGCAGCAGAGGAAGAACAGGACAGCTGAAGCTCCTCATGCACACACAAGTGAGGAAAGTCTCCCTCCTGTCTACAGCCAAAGGCAGTAACTTAAAAGAAATCAACCCAGATCTGGCTTTCATCTTCCAAGTGCAAGAAAAATGGCCTTAATTTGCTGATCCCACCCTGTTTGTGTTGTGCTGAGCCTTCTCTGATTGAAGCTCTCTGAGGCAGAAAATCAATGTCAGCTAGGCCAGATGACTGCTTTCTTCCCGAGCAGCTGCTGCTGCTACTAAGATCACAGCGGACACACAAAAGGAAAAATTTGGCAGCCACTGATGGCTCCTTGCTTTTGCAACTCAGGTGAATTAACACCAGCGTATTCAAAGCTGGTTTCTGGTCTGCTTGTCATCATGGAGGACACGTTGGGACCAGGATGGTTTTGAAACATCTTAGTTAGCTTGCTCCAGCCTAAAGGTGGGACCTCTTGTACCTGCACAAGCACCGGCCAGCTCAGAGAACCCACTCGTACAAAGCCACCGCGGACACAGCCTCTGGGATGCAGAACTGGACTCCCTCATCCATCCTTTGGGCTTCTGCTAGAACTAGATCTCAGCAAACCCAGCAGAATGCACGATGACAGACCTACACTGCAGGGGTTCCTTACCTTCTGCATGCACGAGGCATTCAGCCTGCTCCGTCCCCTCCTTGGCTACCAGCCTCCTCTCGCATGCGGCTCTTTCCTCAAGCAGCAGCCAGGCAGAGCGCGTCTCGATCTGCCACCCTCGCATTTCACCTCCCGCGCTGGTCTTCACAATAGGAACCAACGTGTATTTTTCTACTTGTTTCAGGCACACTTTATTCTACATTTCAGATATTTTTCCATGTTTTTCCCCCATCTAGGTTGTTCTTTGCCAAGGGGTGGTCAAACAAATGATGAGGCTTTAGGCTACCATTCCTGTCGGATTGCCACCGGGGTGCTCTGGGCTGAGGCACTAGAGGCCTCGAACAGCAGCTGTGAAGCAGGCTTTGGTAGATGTTGACCAAGCTTTAGGTGTGATACCTTCACAACATCTGCTCTGGTCCAGCATGACTGAGGGCCCTATATTATGCTTGCAAGCACTGTGAGTGGGACAAGGTCATGGAGAGATCAGGACCTCCATGACAACCTCCTCATTTGTAAATTGGCTAACAATAGTGATTAAGAGGCAAACGAAATGAAATTACTTTGGAAGAGATACAAGACATCCCAGGCAAAACACTGATGGAAAGGTTTGTGTAGATAAAGGAAAACAAAGGGGTTAATTAGTTAGAAGACCTTCCGTAAGATGAGCACCTCAAAAAGGAAGTCAAGGACATCCTAGAAGCCACAAGTAGATGTTGCCAGAAATGAGAAAAGAGAAAGGATCACTGTAAAACAGCAATGGGCAAATAAAAGCAACACAGCTACTCAAAGAAGACTAAATGAAAGCTTCCCTCATTCTCATGAGGGATGAACATGTCAATCCAGGGGGTAAAGACAGGATGTACTGAGGGAAGAAATGGGCAGAAGGCACTAAACGCACATGTCCAGCTGCGAGCAAACTTCACAAACCTACTGTGCCCCAGATGGAGGACCCACGCGTCCTCAGCTCCAGAATCCCAACGCACAGTCCCACACACAGCCGAGCGCAGATTTTAAGTAGATTTACTGACTTCAGGACTGGAGAACAAGTATTTAAGAAGTGAGGCAGGGTGGAGGCAGTCTGGACCAGCGCTGTCCTGAACAGCCTGTGCAGTTCTTTACTAAACCTGGGGAAGGGAGGATGCACCTCAAACATGAGATTAAACTACTGAAGCCATAAAAGAGAGCGTGGCCTTACTGAAGGCCAGGTTTGTGGGACAAGCCTGCAGACCAGTATAAAACAGGAACTCCAGTCATGCAGGAAATGGCAAAAAATATTCATTGCTCTTCGTTAGTCTCCTGCTGAGAAATGACTGCGGAGCGGGATGGGCGTCGCTAACCAGCCACGGGGCGCAGACAGCGCGGTGTGGCTGCAAAAGTCGGCTACGGGCGAGTAACAACAGGAAGACACGAGTGCTCCTGTTCGCGGCATCGCGGAGCAGGCAGTGGAGGGCTCTCAGCTCTGCAGCCTCTCTCCGGGGACAAGCGCGATTCGCTGCTCCTTCGATTCAGACCGAGTCCCTCGGAAAGGTCACCCCAGTGCCCTGCGTGCTCGGCCGAAAAGCTTCGGCTTGTGTGGCTGAATAAACCAGCGGCTGAACTGGGAAGCGGGGGTGCGCGGCCGGGGGAAGGGAACGCCAGTAGAGGCTGCCTGTGACGGGGCTGCCTGTGACGGGGCTGCGTCTAGGAGGGAACCAGAAGCAGGTTTTTATCCGCCGGACGCGCGGCTCCATCTGCAGCTGCGGCCATAAACCCAAAGGGAGCACAGGGCTGGCCTCAGCCTGCTCCCCGGCGCAGCTCCCCCCGCTTCCACCCCGACGTGTCTGCGGGCACGTCCCCAGCCGCCGGGCCCGCCCGCCCCACGTCAGCGGACCGGCTCCTACTTAAGGCAGCGGCCGCCGCCCGCCCCGTCTCTGTCGCCGCCCGCCCTGTCTCTAGAGCTGCGAGAAGATTGATTCAGGGTAGGTGCGNGCCCCGCAGCCTTCCCCGAGGCGAGAGCTGCCGGCCGCACGCGTTGCACCGAGCTTCAGGAGCCATCTGTGAACGGAGAGAGCTGGATCGTGGCTAACTTTCCCTAAAGAAAGGCACTGCTGGCTCGCCGCGCCTCCTCGCTCCCAGCCCGCCCCTGCCCCACATGCCCTTTCCTGCTCTTAACGAGCCGCCGCCTGCTCGTGACGAACTTTAGAACCTCAGCGCTGCCTGTACTTGCACCCATCGGTGAGCCTGGCCCTGCCCCGGGCGCTCAGGCGAGGTTGGGGAGCAGCAGGTCGCCTTCTGCGGGGACCCTGGGCTGAGAGCCCCGTGCTCCAGCGGCAGTGGGTGCCGTTCCGGCACAGAAACCCGTAGGAACCCTCCTAGACGGGCTGCGGTGGAGCTGGTACCTGAACCAACGGAGAGTGGGAGGGATGGAGACACCAGACATCTTAACGCAAAGCTGTGCAGAGCCACAGTAGTGACTTTGAGCAGTGGCTCTGAGGATCACAGCGTGCTTAGGAAGAGCCTACGTCGTTCACGAGTTCAGAGGCTTCAGAGCCCTGAGTGCCAGTTTCCCAGGGCAGTAAGATGGAGATTGCCAGACCATGCTGTGCCTAGAAGTTCTAAAATGGCTTCCTGCACGAAGAGTGGTGTGGCTGGTTGCTTGGAACACCCTGCCAGTGCTGCTGGCGTGCCAGCCAGCCCATGGCTCTCAGATGTGCTTGCGGGGAAGCCGTACTGAGCTCAAGCAGTGCATTATCATCAATAATTCAATTTCTCAGCCACTTTGCTGCACACAGGCAGTACTGCCAGCCCTGCCAGGCAAGTGATTTGTACCCGTTGTCTTATCACCCCGGTATAAAGTCTGTCTTGCTTGATACAAATATTCTGGTGGCAGGAAAAGCGCCAAAGCTTGGAGAAATAATCTGTTGCTTTCCTTGCAGCAGGGCACCATGTCTCTGAAGGATCATCTCATCCACAGTGTCCACAAACAGGATCAGAGCCATGCTGACAATAAGATCAGTGTGGTCGGGGTGGGTGCCGTCGGAATGGCCTGTGCCATCAGCATCCTGATGAAGGTGAGTGTCCGGCTTGGGATGGAGCATGAGGCCTCAAAGAGGGACAAAAAATAGTGTCCTGTATCAGACTAACTGGGCTAACACACGAGATGGACTTCAGCCTGTGCATTACTTTGTGAAGCAGCAATCTTCAAGCCATTGCTGAGAACAGGTTTACTCCGATATTGGAGAGAATGTGGTCTGTGTGACTTGAGCTGCATTTGCCTCTGGATTCCCTCCAGGCTTCCTTGTAAATAGGAGTCCTCTAACACTCCAAACACATAGATGAAGACTTGAAGACTTGTGGTAGCAGTGGAACAGGTCTTTTGAAGTGCAGGCTGCTAAAATGGTCCTTGACTTCTGCATGACTTGTGCCCTGCCCGGCAGTGTGTTGAACGCAGTGTGGTTAACACCAGGCTTGCTTTCCTGACTGTTTCTGAACAGCCATCGAGCTGCGTTTCACTGTCCTGCTAAATTGTACAACTGTTCCACGTAGAACGTGGGCGTGAAACGCACGAAACCAGCTCAAAGTGTGGATCCCAGGAGACTGATTTACATACCCTGGGAACACGTGGTGTTGGAGTCGAGCAAAAGTGCTGAAACAGGTCACACTTCTTTAAGATAATTGTAACTCCACAGCTCACAAATGGGGCACTGTGTTTAGAGGCAACAGACTTACTGTCTGAACTTCATCTCTGGTAGGACTTAGCTGATGAACTTGCCCTTGTTGATGTCGTGGAGGACAAGCTCAGGGGAGAAATGCTGGATCTCCAGCATGGCAGCCTCTTCCTCAGAACACCAAAGATTGTCTCTGGCAAAGGTAAGGAGTTGACTCTGATGTGCTCATGATTTCTAAATGGAAATAGCCACTCAGATCTCAAACTGGTCCCCCAAGTCCAGCACTTGGCCTGCCATCCTCATTCTTAGGAGGGAAGCTGACTGAATTTCTGTTCCTACAGTGCTGTTAGCCAGCTGTACGTTGTTAGGGTTGGTCCAACTAGGAATCCTCTTCCAGAGTCCAGCACTCAGTACAAAAGGATTAAATTACGTTCTCCTGCACCTTTTGAGAATTTTATTTCACAGGTAGCTGCCCCCAAATGCATTGCTGCTTAGTGCTTGGCTGTAGGTGTTTGACAGCCAGCTGTACCCACAGCTTGGCTGTGGGTGCAGTGACAGCCTGACTAGGGCAAATGCCAGCCGT
This sequence comes from Rhinopomastus cyanomelas, assembly GCA_013400115.1. Classification (NCBI taxonomy): domain Eukaryota; kingdom Metazoa; phylum Chordata; class Aves; order Bucerotiformes; family Rhinopomastidae; genus Rhinopomastus; species Rhinopomastus cyanomelas. The sequence goes on from VXBP01008870.1 coordinate 87,948, forward strand.
TCTACACCTTCGCTGATGTGCAGCTCCACTGTGCCCACGGGTTATGAAGGCAGAGCCTCCTACCTCTTCCAGCCAGCACTTGCACTGGAGCTGCCCTGTACCCGCGTGTCCCTGAGAAGTGTGGCACACCACTGCCCGTGTTCTTCAGGTGAATGCTTCATTAGGTTGCCATTGTGGCAATGAGCCAGTCTTTAAATGTAAGTCTAGGGTTAACAGTTGCCAGGACACAATTTGCACACCCTGAAGCTTGAGAATGTGAGACACCAGCACTAAGAGGAAAGAGCTGCTGCTGGCTGAACCCTGTGTGGGAAGAGGCCCTGTCTGACACAGCTTTTTGCCTGCAGATTACAGCGTGACTGCAAACTCCAAGCTGGTCATTGTCACTGCTGGTGCCCGGCAGCAAGAAGGAGAGAGCCGCCTTAACTTGGTCCAGCGCAACGTGAACATCTTCAAATTCATCATTCCCAACGTTGTTAAATACAGTCCTGACTGCAAGCTGCTCATCGTCTCAAACCCAGGTTTGTCTTGCGTTGCTTTAGCTAAGATTCCTCCAACGTGAGCCTTGAGTCACCTTCCGAGTGACGTTTAGTACAGGAAGCAGTAAGGGGCACTGGTAACTGCGTGCGTAACTCAACCAGCCTCTCAGTTCTGCCTTCAAAGCAGCTGTGTTCCTGCTGCAAGGCCTGGAGGTGGGCACGTCGTGCTCCGTTCCACGTAACTAGCATGCAGATCACATCCTGGTGATCAAAGTGTAGGTGGCACTTACCCTCCCTGTTCTGCTCACAGTGGATATCCTGACCTACGTGGCCTGGAAGATCAGCGGCTTTCCTAAACACCGTGTCATTGGTAGTGGCTGCAATCTGGACTCTGCCCGTTTCCGCCACCTCATGGGAGAAAGACTTGGCATCCATCCTCTGAGCTGCCACGGATGGATTGTTGGAGAGCACGGAGATTCCAGTGGTAAGGGCTGGAACACACCAGGTTTTTGATACTTGGTTCATAAGAAACGGCTCCAACGGCTGCACTAAAACTTTGCTCAAAAGCCCTTGTGCCACAGCACCTTGGGAATGCAAGTCCTGCTCGAAACTTTCTGCTGCACAGAGTAACTCCAGATGATCTATATTTGACCCGAGTTACTCTGCTTAGAAAAGGTCATGAGTGTAACTTGAAGAGGCTAAGAATTTCTAGGCTAAGTTATTCCTGTAACTCTCAAAAAAAAACCACCTCAGAAGCAGCAGGAAGGTCAAGTTCTCTGCAAGGGTCTCTGAGACCTGCACTAGACCTACTAGTAGACACTCAGTTGTCTTCACTGGCATCTTGATTACTGCAAGAACTTCTGTGAAGTAATCAAGATAGGAAACAAAATGTAGATAGGACATGGAGTGCAGAGGACAGGAGAAAGAGCAGCTTTCTCTAGCAGCGTCAGAGTGGTGCTGTCTAGTTCCTGACACCGTGTTCATGTAAAATCAGTTATGTTGAGAAACTTCTGCAAAACGCAGAGTAACTGTCATTTTCGTTCACTTTGCACAGAAGTTTTGCTTTAATGAAGGTTTATTCAGACCTCGTGTCCTCATGTATAAAGATGTTCATAGGCTCCCAGGTTCTCAGCACACAACTTGGGGGAGTCTCACAGGTACCACTGTAGTTGAAGTCATAGCTAAACCACAGTGATGTGTGCTGCAAATTAATCCAGCTAGGTCTTATGTTAACTGTTCATGTGAGGAAAACAAGTCTTCTCATGAGGTAACTAACCTTCATGCACCCCTCAGTACCTGTCTGGAGTGGAGTCAATGTTGCTGGCGTCTCCCTGAAGGCTCTTCATCCAGACTTGGGAACTGATGCAGACAAGGAACACTGGAAGGAGGTCCATAAGCAGGTGGTGGACAGGTAAACACTTCAATTTTAGAGCTTGGTTTGGTTTTTTTTGGAGGGTGGGTGTTTTTTTCCAAATGAGGAAGAGGTTTAGTACCTCTGATCTGCAGTATTTGTATCTGGTTCCATAAATCTCCTTGCAGCCCAAACCAAACGTAGTAGAACTTGAGATACTAGTTTCAAGAGTAACATGTGTTTGGCAGACTTAATTTTTCATGATTAGTGAAGTTCAAATGAGGGAAGGGCCTGGTCTTCCATGGTTCTGGTGTAACTGCAGGCAGTGGTGCAAAGTGCAAGTGGAACTCTTCTGTACTGAGTGTCTTTCAGCAGAATCAGTCAGGAGTCTGCCTCCAGATTCATGACAGCACCTCTAAAAGGCCTTCTGACAAACTCAGGTATTTCAGCTGATGTAATAAATAACCTTGTCTCTGCAGTGCCTACGAGGTCATCAAACTGAAGGGGTACACGTCATGGGCTATTGGCCTTTCTGTGGCAGATCTAGCTGAAACTATTATGAAGAATTTGAGAAGAGTGCACCCGATCTCTACAATTGTCAAGGTAAGTAGCCCCCTTTTAAAAATTCTGAATTTGGGGAATTCTGAGTAACAGTGGTAACTGTTCAGTTTAATTTCAGCTCAATTTAACTGAGTTGTCCCGACAGGATAGTCTCTCATGCACAAACACACACAAACTCCAGCCTAACTCCAGCCTCACCTGCTTTTCAGGGGATGCACGGGATTAAAGAAGACGTCTTCCTAAGTGTTCCTTGTGTACTGGGCAACAGTGGCATCACTGATGTAGTGAAGATGATCCTAAAGCCTGAGGAAGAGGACAAGCTAAGGAAGAGCGCAGACACACTCTGGGGAATCCAGAAGGAACTCCAGTTCTAAATCTGCCAAAGCAGCTCACTCTTTGCAGTTTAACGGGTTTAGTGGTTTATCTGCGTTGCACTTTTCAAGTAGGTCAAGTCTTTCAGTGTCTGTGTCTCAAGTAGAGCACACCAAAAGTTCAAATCTGAACAAGTGAGCTTCCTGAAGATAGCGTGAGGAGACTCTTCTAGGGTTTCCCTGCTCAGATCCCCATGTTCTTAGCCAGAGCTAGATAAACCTCGTCAGCCTTGTCCAGTGAAGTGGTATGGCAGAAATCCAGCACTCCCAGCAGCACTGCCCAGGAATCCCTTTGCCTTTTCCTCAGCAACAAGCAATTACTACACAATGTGAAACCAAAGACTATTTTCTCACAGTTAAAGGGTTGTCAAGAGATTTGACCGACCTTCTCTGCCGGCTGAATAGCTTAAATACGTCACTGTTGGTAGGTCCAAGTGTGTTTTCCTGACACTGCTTTGGAAACTTTGTGTGCACCTTGATGATTTAGAGACCCTTGTTTTTGTCTCCTGTATCAGCCTCGTTGTAACTCTGTCTCCTGAGCATGTCTCAAGCGTTGAGGTTTCTGTATGCAACAAGACAGTGACTGTCCATCTGTAGAACCAGCTCTACCACCAAATAAACCACAAACTGTTATTTCTGTCTCTTTGCTTTTCTTTATAAGGCTTTGTCTCCAAAATGCAGCTCTGCTTGTGCCCATCTAAACCAAACAGTTCTCTGGCTTAAATCACACTAATTCAAACCTCAGCTTTGTGTGGTCCAGGAGGTTCTTTCCAACCGTGATTATTCTGCGATTGTGTTCAGCTGCTCTGTTGTAGGATCCAGAAATTCACATTAACAGTCTCAAAGTGAGACTGAAAAAGCAGTAACCAAAGTAGTTCTGATGGGAACAGGGTCTGTTTCAAGGAAGGGAGAAACTGCAACAAAGCAAACGTCTTCCTTACCTGTACACAGCAAGAAAGCTCCCCCCATCAGGTACTTGATCTCCATGAAAAGTCAACTTTTCAATGAGGCATCTCCTCTGGAATAGCAGCCACATGTAATGACCAACAGAGTTATTTCTTAAAGCCCATAAGCCAGAGAAGGAAGAATTAATTACCTTCCAGGTCATTAATATCTCAACACAGTGCAGCTCATGACACTCAAGAAGGAAAGGCCTTATTTTTTTCTCACATTAAGACACAGCACGTAGCTTAATGAGGGGATTCATGTCCACTCTTAGGTCCACGGGTGATACTTCTTTGAACAAAGTATTTGAGGATAAACTGGAAGTGCTCATGAAGCAACTTCATTAAAATTCAAAAGCTGCAGCTACTGTCCAGCTTTCTTACATCCATACAACCACAACTGCACCTGGAAAGAGAATGGAAACGCTATGAATATGAGCTGGACACACTGGAGAGCTGGGCAGGGAGAAACTGAGTGGACAAGGGCAAGTGGAGAGACCTGCATCTGAGCAAGAACAACCCCAGGTACTGGTACAGGTTGGGGACTGACCTGTTGGAGAGCAGGGTAGGAGGGTCCTGGTGGACAGCAGGATGACCATGAGCCAGCAGTGTGCTCTTGTGGCCAAGAGGGCCAACAGCATCCTGGGGTGGATCAGAACGGGGGTGGTTAGCAGATTGAGAGGGGTTCTCCTGCTCTACTCTGCCCTGGTGAGACCACACCTGGAGTATTGTGTCCAGTTCTGGGTCCCTCAGTTCAAGAGGGATGTGGAGCTGCTGAAGAGAGTCCAGTGCAGAGTGATGAAGATGATAAAGGAAGTAGGACACCTCCTTTATGATGAGAGGCTGAGGGAGCTGGGTTTCTTGTGCTTGGAGGAGACTGAGGAGTGACCTCATTAATGTCTATAAATATGTGAAGGGTGAGTGTCAGGAGGATGGAGCCAGGCTCTTCTCAGTGTCATCTAGCAATAGGACAAGGGGCAGTGGGTATAAGCTGGAACACAGGAGGTTCCACATAAATATGAGAAGGAACTTCTCATCACAGTGAGGGTGATGGAGTATTGGAATTGGCTGCCTAGGGAGGTTGTAGAGCCTTCTTCTCTGGAGAGGTTTAAAATTTGTCTGGATATGTTCCTGTGCAACTGGATCTAGGTGATCCTGCTGCAGCAGGGGGATTGGATTAAATGACCTTTTGAGGTCCCTTCCAATCCCTAATGTTCTGCGATTCTGTGAATAATGATGTTTTACACAGACGACAGGAAGACTGCATGAAGCCATTAAAGCCTTCAGCAGATCCACAGGACACCCACCTGGACGTGGCACTTGGTGCCATGGTCTAGCCTTGAGCTCTGTGGTGACAGGTTTGACTTGATGATCTATCAGGTCTCTTCCAACCTTGGTAATACTGTTACTGTTACTGGATGTGTTCCTGTGTGACTTGGTCTAGGTGATCCTGCTGTGGCAGGGGGATTGGACTAGATGATCTTTCGAGGTCTCTTCCAATTGGATTGGTCTCCTCCAAGGTCTCTTCTCTTCCCAGTGTACTGTGATTCAGTGACATTAAATCCTTACGACATGAAGACTCACTGAGCCTTTCAGGATGAACTCCAACCTCTACAGATCCAATGGTAACATGAAAAGCCTTGAAAGCTCAGTTTTGAGCCACGGTCATTACAGAAACTTCTGTTTTCCAAATGTCACAAGTCAAGCGTAAGCGTGGTTACGCGGGCACGGCACTAGCCAGGCCTGCAAGTAAAGCAAGCTCAGTGCACACAGCTTTGTAGAGGAAGAAAATATGCAACAAGTTTTATTCAGCGTTAATTCCACCAACACGAAGGTTACAGGAGATAGAAAGTGCATTAATAAAAGCTAGTCTTTACCAAAAAGAAAATATATTATTGATTCAAAATATCTTACACTTGAATGATGTAATAACTTATTCTGGGCACCTACTGATTAAGAGAAATACCGAGAGCATGGCTGCTTCCTGACGACATCTAACCTCCCAGAGGAAGCCTGAGAATTCAGTAGAGATCACTGAGTCCAGCAGTCTTCCTTGCTTTCTGCATTAATGCCCTCAGCTGGAATTGCTTGCGAGACAGAAGGCGTACGTGCTGCAGAGAAAGAACAGAACAGTTGGCTGTTGAGACAGTTTGGGTGCCATCTCGACTGCAGTGCAGTTCAAACTGTCACGAGTGTGACACAGTCTTGATTCAAACAGGATATTAGCTTTCTGGAAACACTCAAGGCATTAGGGTACTAAAATTTTCTTCTCCTCATGACTTGCAGATGGCTACCAAACACCACCGCTGCAGTTTTTAAAGAAATTGAACTCTCAGCTCTGCACGTATGGCTAATTATGAAGTGTTAATATGTACTCCAAGGTGAAGTCAGACCAATGCACTCCCCACAGGACAGAGAACAGTTCTTTCAGCAGCAGACAAACACAACTAGCAAGCTGTGGAAGGAGGCAATAACATGTCTCTACGTAGGGCATCATATGATGGATGTGAAGAGCAAAGCTGAAGTGGTAACTTGGGGGAAACCTCAACTGGTGGAAAAAGCACAGACTAGTTACTCTTGTTGCCCACTGGCCCCAGTACAGACTATTAACACTTCTGTACACGGATCTTTCCGGATCCAATGAAAACAATCATTACTCTGACATTCTGACACCTTGTTCCACAATCTAAAGTGCCTTTAAACCAAAGATCTGTTTTTACTTCACGTGCCACCACCAAACACGTAAGTTGAAAATAAAGGAAGATTATCAGACCAGACATTATGAAAACTCCAGCATCAAGGACAGCAAAGAAAGGAAACTAATTGTCTGAGGAGGTCTCTGCTAGAGACTCAGAACTAGCTGGCTTGTTTCCTCCCCCATGTGACGCAGCTGGCTGTCTCAGTAGGTGCCTCCATACATAGACTGCAAGTGAAGAGCTGTCCAAACACTCCAATCACCCCTCAAGCTAGTTTCTCCACAATCAGGACGCAAGCCAAACGGAAAACTTACACTGACACGTTACAACTGTCTATTGATAAAGAACTTCCTATCTGCAAAGCATTTACAACTTGTTTTTTTACCTTAAAATTCCTCTTTTAAAGCTTATGTTTCAACATGTAAGTATTCAAGTTCTTACATGGTCCTCTTCAGTTTGGAAAGCAGCAGTAGTCATAAACTAAAAAGAGTTCAAGGTGTTTAAACAGATCTAAAATGCACATCATGAAAACATCCCAAGAAACCTACCTTTAAAAAGACATCTAGATCTATCACTCCACGTCTCAATGCTTCCCCAAGATAGAAGATGGTGTCTTCAATTGCGTTTTCCTCTGCATACAAGTTCAGGATCTGCTTGTAAAGTGGTGCTGTGGGAATAATAACTTCATCTATGTCATTATTTTCTGACTGACTTTCCATTTTCTCTAAGGCAGAACTGAGCTCCTCATCCTTCTTCTTGAGAAGTTCAATGTTCTTGTCAACTTCAGCCTGAGAACAATCAAGATGTTTATTTCTTAAGTCTCAAGAGCAGAATTTCTTCTTGTTATAGACAACTGTTTAGATGAAAAGAGTTTCAGACTTATCAACTGATCCTTTGCTTCTCTACTCATCTCTAGTATGATTTTTTACAAAAGAACAAGCTTCCAATCCATGGATTTCAGAATCTTTCACTTCAAAAAATGATGCCAATCCACCACCAATGAGTAACTTCAGAGAAAGCACGGTAACAATCTTTATGTATTTTGAAGGTACCACATAAGGGATGACCATGTAAACTGTCTAAAGATCCAAAACAACTGTCTTTGGAAACGTGTCTTTTGAAGTAAGCTCCCACACAAGTTTGCAAAGCATGGATCAAACAAACACGTCACTCTATTGACGGCAAACAAAACAGTGCCACTTGCAGTCACTCCTGTTTCTGTCTTGCTTTAGCCTGTACACAGGCACCTCAGATGGCAAGAGAACAGACATTTAACAAGCCAGGCACCAGAAGCTCTGATGTCTCTCACGCTTGATCGTGGTTTCATTACACACTTCTGTTCACTACTAGGAACACTCAGAGCAGTGTGTCATCTCAGCTTACCACTTCTTGATCCAAGCGAGTCACCATCTCTTCCAGTTTCTGGTGTCCTTTCTTCAGGTCCTCTTCGGTCCGTTTCAGGGCATTGAGTTCAGCCTGCGCACGATCCATCTCCTCTTTCATCCGCCATCTCAGTTTATCACTGACTGCTGAAATAAGTGAGGCTCGAATAGTATCCTCACTGATAGTTCCATCTCGACTGGGTCCTGCACAAGAACATTCACAAACTTCAATTAACTCTGTTCTGCACTTATTTCAGTACAAAAACCGGTGAGGGGAAAAGCTGTTAACTTGAGTGTCTGTGCTGCTCAAGTGTGTACAACAAGTATCTTCCAGAATAACTTCTGGGAGTGAGAAGACTCCAATGAGATGAACAAGACAACAGTGTGCACCAGCGCATTTAAGAGTGCACATCCATTACTTCACTTTGCTATTCCCACAGCCACCATTTCCCACTAGAGTAAGGGGCCATTGCCCCTGAAGTCTGCAAATGTTGTTGGTCTGAGCTGTTTTGAAGAAGAGCAGAAGTCCAGTGAACTCTACAGGAATTAATGGCTACACATATCCAACCACAATTACTATAACTGCTGGATTGAGACGGAGTCTCCTTCACTGGAGACGTTTAAGACCCACCTGGATGTGTTCCTGTGTGACTTGGTCTAGGTGATTCTGCTGTGACAGGGGGATTGGACTGGATGATCTTTTGAGGTCCCTTCCAATCCCTAGTGATTCTATGATTCCCTGAATTAATTTGCATAGTAGGTGGCACCGTATCTTGCCATTTAGTGATCTGTTGGGGGGTTTTCTGGTGATGAATAAAAATAAACACTACGCTAACTAGAATAATTAAAACAGAATTGCATCTGTTTTTCTCACAAACCACTTCAGCCATTCTTCTACAATAAAAACTGGAGTGTCACAATTTTCCCCAAGCTTGTGTCTCACACCGTAAAAATCCACAAGGTTTCAACTGGATTGGAACAATTACTAGTAAAGCAAGAACTATAGCAGGTTCTGTGTCTAAACTTCCCAATTTCTATGGATGACACGTGGAGAGATTTGAAGGCCTGTAACTGGGAAGAAGATCTGCAAGAATAACATTTCCTAGAGCACCCAGACATGGCTAACAACCCCCTGACATTACTATGTACTTACTCTTCGTCAGTAGCCTACATGTCAAAAAACATTCAACTGCAAATACACTCAAAGGCTCCTGTGATTCCTACACAGTGACACACAAAGCCATCAGCCTATCTTTTAGTTTCCTTCTCAAAGGTTCAGAAAAGCCTCTCAAACCACTGACATCCAATCAACCTCTTCACCTTTCGTAACAATCACAGGCCCTCAGAACAAGAAAAGCAAACAAAACCAAGCCACAGATTAATTTTGCCATTTAAACACAGTAGCTCTAAGATTGTTATTTTTAGAGTAAATTACAGTACAATAAACAGTGATAAATGAATTTTTGAACATATTATTGACACTAGAATCATAGTATCATTAGGGATTGGAAGGGACCTCGAAAGATCATCTAGTCCAAGCCCCCTGCCACAGCAGGATCACCCAGACCAAGTCATAGAGCCCATCAGGGTTAGAAGGGACCACAGGATCATCCAGTTCCAACCCCCCTGCCATGGACACGGACACCCCACCCTAGACCAGGCTGGCCAGAGCCTCATCCAGCCCAGCCTTAAACACCTCCAAGGCTGGGCTGGATGAGTTACTCAACAACGAAACTAGCATCAGCTAGAAATAAGATCACAATAGTTTTACTATGGGAATAGGTGTTTTTTCCTGCATAGCAGCATTTTTCCTGAGTAGTAGTTTACTCAGGAAAAGGGTGGCTTTTTTAATGAATGTCAGGGTAGCTTGGGCATCCTCCTGGGAATTAGCTGCAGTCCAGAACACAGTATAAAAATCTCAGCTCTGTCTGAATGCAACCAAACAGAAAAGTCTTACATTTTTCTGTTAGGGCATCATCAAAATTAAAACCAATACATTCTATTTGGAGCATCTGCTGGTATCATCACGCTAAGAAATCCAAACCAGTGCTGACAGTACTGTATCCTTACAAGATCCTGAGGGATTTTTCAACCTCTGCTGCCAACAGAGCCAAACTGCATCAACCCATCTCTCTTCCCTATGTCTTTTACTCAAATCCTACCCACAAAACCTGCACCAAGTCACAGATGTGGAAAAATAAAGCCATGCAAATGACACGAGAGGAACTACGGGAGGATGCACACCATGCTTACTAATCCATCAGATTATTTGCAAATTAACAACACACAGATTTGCAAAATCAGTCGTGCGAGGACTTCACTTAAATGCACCAGGCTCTGTGTCATTAACAGCAATTACGCTGAGTACTGCTGGAAAAAGAGACTGAATCACTAATCAACTGGTGCAAAGATAATCTTATGAAAATATAAATATCCCAGCACTTGACCCGATTTAGAGGTCTGGCTAAAGCAATTCACCTTGCTGCCAGTCAGCAAGGCAATTTTCAGTATTTGATTAACTACCATCTAGAATCAGCAACCGAAGCTGCCAAGTGGCACCACGCACACAAAGCCAGAAAATCATCTTTGCTGGTTCTCACACAAAATGAAAACAACTGCACTTTCTACACTGAGAAGTAAAACTTAAACCAAGTCTGCCAAACTGTCTGGGACAAACAGTCCATCCAGTGTTTAAGACGTCCTGCTTCAGGAAGACAACTCTAAATGCACATTCCAAATAGAAACAAAAAGGTCTGGTTTCACCCCACACCCAGTCACTGTTCACCCAATGAGTTACTCTCTAACACAATGTCAGAACCAGCCATCACTTCTCCTCTCCCCTTGCCACTGATTTCTCACACAGAAATGCCAACAGACGAACACATTTGAAACATGAAGGGTCATTTTAATATGGTTCACTTGGATTTTACCCATCTACTTAAAGAGCATGAACCCGGAGCATTTTCTGCCACTTCCATAATTAGCCTGGCCCGGGGAAGATCTGATGGCACCTAACATTTACATCCCCAGAGCACTGAAACCCTTAACCTTTACCAGGCAGAGTCTGGTTGCAGGAGCCACATCAAACTACTAACTGCATCAGGCAGGTGATTAATGGCAGAAGACTAAATGAAGAGAAAAAGACTGACAGACTATTTGAAAAAAGAGCTATTGTTAGCAACTTAAGCTGCTTTCAATGGGTATTTTAATTCAATTCAAACTAAGCTCACTACAGGAAGCACCCTCCTACACAAAATTCTGAAGTTGTAGCACCTGAAATGCTCCAGAAGACACTCTCACAACAATGCACAGCCAAACCATCTGCATAGGAAACAAGTGTTTTCAGCTGATAAACAAAAAAAGGCAAAACCAGCACTGTACTTTAAATACAGCGAGTGATCAAACACACACACTCGCACTCGGCACTCGCGATGAACCCTGTACAGCAAGTGCATCACTGGACTGAGATGCATCCCATCAATCAAGCAGTCAAGCAGCTGAAGGCTAAATTAGATTAAGAACAATACATTCCTTTTCCCATTTGCTTTCTTTATGTACCAGTCATAGAGGGAAGCTTCCCTTCAGAGAAATCTTTTCAAAGCTACTCACCCACAGTAGTCACAGGAGGCTGAGAAGGGTAGTAGGAAACACTTGTGGTTGCTGGAAACGGAACCCCACTTGGATACGGATAGTTTGGGTAGCTGCTTTGGTGAGGAAAGCCACACAGGTGTTACAATCCATGTCCATGTCCATCACCTTTGTGTCACCATGTTAAACACTTGTGTAAGATGTTCAAAGTGCAGGCCAAGTTACAGTTTTCACCTGTTCACATTCACTAATAACTTTTGCAGTCTGTATTTCTGGTGTGATCTAAGAGTTTTTTCACCTGTTCACATTAACTAATAACTTTTGCAGTCTGTATTTCTGGTGTGATCTAAGAGTTTTTTCACCTGTTCACATTAACTAATAACTTTTGCAGTCTGTATTTCTGGTGTGATTTAAGAGTTTTTTTACCTGTTCACATTAACTAATAACTTTTGCAGTCTGTATTTCTGGTGTGATTTAAGAGTTTTTTTATCTGTTCACATTAACTAATAACTTTTGCAGTCTGTATTTCTGGTGTGATTTAAGAGTTTTTTTATCTGTTCACATTAACTAATAACTTTTGCAGTCTCTATTTCTGGTGTGATTTAAGAGGACACTGGTTTATCTGGCTGCCTGGTCAATCTTCAGTCTTTTAACTTTGCCATGGAATTTCAAAGAAAGCCAAAGTATTCATTGGTTCAGTGAAACAACAGCAAGATGACACATGACAGTCTACAGTATCCTTCTAAAACACATTTACTCACAACTGAAACAAGGACTCAAATCAGTTAGGACTAGTCTGAAAAACAGCAGCAGAGCATTCAGCAGGCCTGTAAGGAAGTCCAAGGAAACTTATACAACAAACACTGACTCTCCAGACAACTACAAAATTAATTGTTCTTAAAAAGCTGTTTGCTCATTCATAAATCACATCATTTTAAGAATAGTTTTTCTAATATTCATTTAGGTATAAACATGCAGAGCACTTTAAATAAACAACATATTTAGGAAGAAGAAACTTGACATAAGAACTTATCAATATTCCTATTTTTCACTGAATGGAAGATCTCAGCGTCCTCGTGTTCACAGCATTTCAAATTTTTACAAATTTCACTTTAAATCAAAATGTAGTATGCTACAGCAACTCCTCACATGCTCATGATACAAAACCAGGACATAATTACATAAACAATAAAAAGTGTTAACTGTGATGGGGAAAAGTGTAAGTTCTACAAGGCAGCACTCAGCATTTTATTATTTGCTAAGGAACAGCAAATTCTCTTCTGCAAAAGCTTTACACATTATACAGTACACTGCCACATAAAACTAGGCCTTTTCTTTATAAAGCTTTCAAAATAATCTTGTGCTACCCAAATGTCTGTGAATTAAGTCCACATCTATGCTGGAATCAAGGTTTACATTAGGCCAGCAACTGTTGCGTTCAGTGTTGTTCACGATCTCAACACCAGTGATGCTAATAAAGACACCCAACAGACAGGGTACGTTCTTCCCATGTCACAGAAACATACCTGCCTTACAAAAATCAACCTGATGTAAGAGTGAAGCAAGGAAACACCTGGGAATCAGGCAATCATTTAAAAAAAGACATTAGCCACCCAAGTATAACGCATCTGAAGCCAGCAACACTCAAAGCATTAAACCTTTCTCAAACCTTCTTATGGCTGCTGAGAAGAATTCAGCCCCCACATTTAAAGCAAACTGCTGACACAGGGATGACACAAAAACACAACTGAGACAAGACCCCATTCAGTGTGACTGTCTATTCTGTGTTCTTACCTGGGGTTTGGAGTGCTTCCTGCTAGAAAGGGAGGTATTCCTCCTGGAATGCTCGGCACGTAGGAAGCTAAGTCAAACAAAGACAGGAGGTATTTTCATTTCCCTAAGTTAAATACATATTAAAACTACATTTAAATTCAGCTGCAGCAAGTATTTTGTCTGGAGGGAGAGTATGAGAACTATCACTGAAGGACAGATCTCTTAGAGCAAACAAGACATTTGTTTTTGTCACCACATATTTACCTTTTTCTTAATAATTTGTTCTTAATTCCTTTAAACTAACGCTTGCAGGGATATAAATGGGTATTGATTTAAAAATGCACAGCAACTAGTGAAATAAAGGTGAATAAATAAGAAAAACTATCTGCAGCTCAGGAACTCAAAAAAAATACGATGATATTAAAGGTGACACACTTGAACAGCTGTCTCCATTTTTTTGTATCAGCTGAAAAAAGAAGATGATCTTTGCAACGTGACCTGTTAACTACTCACTAAATAACAAGGGTATAATCCAAGTACCTTCAGTACTTAGTAGTACTTGAGATCTTCAGATGTAGCACTGTGGTTTGATAAAAGCAGTATTTCAACAGAAAACAGACACAGCCTTAAAAATACAGCAAAACTACTGCTTCTCTACCCATCCCAGCGTTAGCATTAAACAGTCTTGTCACGGGCTGAGGTTGGGCCAGTCACTAGATGAATGACATCCCCGCTCCCTCCCCAAAGGGAGAAAGACTTACAGATTGGAAAACCAGAAGAGTTTTAATTAAAATAATGATAAACATACAAAATCAATACCAAACCCAACCCCCTGCTGGCAATCACACCACCATCTCCACTGATGCAGATACTGGGGAAGTCCCAGACTGAACTCAGCAGCCAACAGCAGCTAGATACAGGAATGCACAGACTGAGATCAAAGGCAGAACACAGAGTACTCCTTGGACACTGACCGCTGCTGAGTGTGTGGTGACATGAAGCAGGGACTGGACAAGAGGGCTGACCCTTGTAGCCCCTCAGCTTGACATCCCATACTCAGTCTGACATCCCATCTGATGGGATGGAATATTCTGTTGGTCAGTGTAGGGTAACCTGGCCTGTCCACTTCTCCCGTCAGTGTGGCCTCTCACTTACTGCACCCCCAGCATCACCAGCACACAAGACTGAGCAGTGACCTTAGTCTCTGTAGGAGGAAGTTAAGCAAGAGCCTTTCTGCATCCCAATCTTTGGTAGTAACTGTAAACATCAAGTGTCACCACTTGTAGAAGCAACCACCCAGCACAAACATGCTGCTGACCGCAAAGTGCAGGTACCAAGACGAGACTGAGCTCAGAAGTGACATCACTGACCAGAGTTAGTTTTCTTCTAACTCAAACCTGGGCAAGTCTGTAGCTAGTCTATTTTTTCTTTTCTCCTGTCCCAGACTCTCTTCCCTTTTACCCCTACCCACCCATTCCCATCTTTAAAATACGAAGTTTAAATAAACACAAGTTTAAATAAACTTGCGTTTAAACAGAAGTTTAAATAAACACAAGATTTTACAAGTATTGCAAACCTCTGCAAAGAAATAAGGACGAGCCCCAAGCAGGAGTCCCAAACCAACAGAGGTATATGTGAAGCCAAAGGCAGGGGGTGTTCACATGTAGCCAATGCTAAGAAACAAAACCAGTGAAAAAAAACCCAAAACATGAGCAGGGCCAGAGCAAACACTCCTGTCACAGCCCTGTAGGAAACATCACAGATGGCCGTGTATTACCAGAATTTAAAAAATAAATATACCACGACAGTTAAAGGAATGATCTCTGTTCAAGGACATCTCTGAATGTCCACAGGTTACTGGCTGTTCTGAGGTACTCAGAGCGGTGGTTGTGTGTTTTTTAAAAACAAACCTGATCTTTCCCTCTCTTCCAGACGCCCCAATCCCACACATTCTTTCCACACAGCTCAAAAATGTGAAGCACAGCATCAGCCAGCAGTACAAAGCCATTCCAGAGCAGAATCCATCGCTTGTTGACAAACTGCATAGAGTTATCCGTGGAAATCAGCAGCCATGACCACTTACTGGTTGGTGGGCCCGTTGCCTGGTACGGTGGGTAGCTTGATGACGCCGTAGGCCGAGAAAAGACCGGAGGTTCTTCACCAAACACAACAATCATGACTTGGATCAGGTCTAGCAAGTCTGACTGGGGCTGTAACGGTAAGCAAATCCCACGCTGTTGATTTTGCTAACAGACAGCTTAGATTACCACAGTAACAAATGGATACTGCTCCATCCTTTTACTTGTTGAGCTTTATTTTTCTACCAGCACATATATGCATATCTGACTGCCCTCGGGGATTCCTTCATAGACATCAAAACCAAATTTAAGAAAAGCTTTAGCAAAATACAGCTGCAGTACACTGGGTAACACAAGGCTCCTTATTAATTGGAAGACAAGCCATGACTGAAGCTGACTGTGCAATGATGGATTTAATTAGTTCTTTAGAAACTTCAATCCACATTCCTACATGAAAAAAGAAAGAGCAGTTTAACTAGGCATTCAGAGATTTCTAATTTATACAACATATAGCTCTTGCTCAGGTCCAGAACAGCTCAGTAGAAACAATACTCTAACTGACTAAGGAATGGCACAAACCTCCTTTAAATACAGGCCAAATAGGCTTCTTAGTTTATGGCTACATTTGACACAGACGCTACTTCGTTCTGCCAAAATGAGGACAAACATGAATGCTGCACCAGACTAAACCTTCTATTCCCAAATTTTCTTACCTCTAATAATCCACTTACTTATTTTATCAGCCCCTCAAACTGAATGAATTCTGCATCATCTGTATCTCAGACGATCCTCCCGCTCACACAAGACTGCTACCCTGATCCGGGCAGTCTTCTTCCACTACTACCATGCAAGCACTGAACCCACACTGAATGAACTTCATCATCATCAATCACTTTTTATGGAATCATGCATCTCGTACCGTTCTTCTGACCTTGTCAGCACAGCTTCTCTCTTTACATTCAGAACCGAGCAACCCGAGATGCTGAGCTCCCCATACTTACATATTTCCACTCGTGCAGATAAGGAAGGTAAATCTTTCCATTTGCATCAACATGTTTCCCAGTTTTTATTGTCATAGTGCTGGTGGGTTTCACAAAACAAATTGGAGGGTTGAAAGGGTACGTGTCCAGCAGCCACAAGCAAATTGGGATATTGTACGTGTGACCTATAAGAGATATTTTGAAAGACGTTTCAAGTTATTCAAACTCTTGAACTGTCCTCTTGTATCCAGATTTATACACAACTCCCACACCCAGTACGTTCAACCACACAGACTGAGAAGCCAAAGTCATAATCTACTAACATCCAAACAGCCCACAAGATGGCCATGAACTCAGCATTTTCCAGAACAATTTAACTTTGATTTAAATTATCACTTACCACAAATGCATTATCTCACTTGCTCTACATGAAGCACTGGCAGACCCTAACCTGAACTATCACTAGCTGCAGTAACAAATGCTTTGCAACCCTCCTTCAGTTGAGAAGCTGAAACATGCAATACTGAAAAAAAAAGATGTTACACAGTTGTTCAAGGCTTAACTTGTATTCTGCAAGGAAAAAAGTGAACTGTTGCTTTAAAACTTTGTACTTCAGGCAAGTCGAGGACTTCAATAAAGTATTGAAGTTTAATGGGACAAATGGAAGTATTTATCCTGTAATTTGGAATTGATGAGTACAGTAACAATAAATGCTTACCTCTGTAAGACACAGGAATGGTTCCACTGAGACTCATCAACTCCCTAGATGAGCCATCGTTAAAAACTGAAACGGAACAAATTGTATTAATAAAAAAGGTTGGTATATTAACCTCTCTTCAGGTTATACCCCATCCATTTATCAGCCTAAGTTTTCAGATACACAGTCATACATAAGCTCAGCTTGAAAGGTTTCACTCTCATACATGTTGTCTACAGCCAGGTAGCTCCTTATGAGTAACATTTCTGAGAAATGAGTCACTAATTACATATTTCTGTCTGACTACCTTCACTACAAATAAAATTGCTTCCTTGTTTCAAGACCAAGCAAAACATGTTGGAACCATACAAACTGCAAAATAGTAGAAACTGCTGCGAAGACAATCTGAATTCAAACTTAACTTGAAAACAAGTGTTCCTTCAGCATTACAAAGAATTCCTTAAGCTTTCTCCAAGCAAACAGGTCAGCAAGAACAGTGAAAATCACTAGACTGCAGGCATTTATTACATCTTTAGTGAAGGTAATTTAACCAAATAATAATATAGTGAAGAGGAAGTGTTATAAGTTTATGGAACAGAACACTCTCTTGGTCAGTGTAGGATTACTTGTCGTGTCTGCAAGTCCCACAGGTGTGGCCTCACTAACTGCACCCCCAGCACTGCACACAAGGTCAAGCATTGACTCTACAAGTGGTTCTGTGCTCAGCCTTTCCCAGACAGCTTAGAAAAAGTTTAGTAACACAACTGGGCTTCTTGCTACTGCTTAAGCTGCGTGGAACTCTGATCACTATCATTCTGCAAACTTACGCACCCATTCCAGCTGCAGTCCTTTCACTGTTGTTTTTTATTATCCAGCCATTGTATGATTTTTTATTTCTGTGATGGCTGCTGGCTTGCAGCTTTTCAAATTAAAATTTATCTTTCATCACATCCCTTCCCATTACTTGTCGAGCCAGATTAAGAATTTAGAGTGCAAAAGACTCAAATATCTGATTGTGTACAAGTTACACAAATTAACCTGCAGAGCTGATTCCACAAGGTATTGTTTAAAAAAGGTGACCAGAAGGAGGCTGATCTCAGCAGCTGCGCTGGATCCCTGTATCTTGTGAAACTATGCCTTCAGCCTCTGATAGCATCTTCAGTAAACATACTTGAATTTACTCACAGCTTTTCAAATAGTTAATAAAATGGTGATTGCCACTGTATAGGTTTAATCTTTTTTCACCCCCACAAAAACTAACACTTAAACCATGAACAATTCTGTATCAAACACGTTCTCATGCACAAACTAACCATATGAATCCATGACAGGTTTGAGGTCCTTGTACTGAGTAATAACACTGGTGGTCTCCTGTATAGTCAGGTCTCTGTACTTATACTGGAAAACAAAAGAGAAGTAATGACTTTAGAGACTGAATTTTTCATGCCATCTGATTTTGGTTTGTGTTACCCAAGAGATTACATTTATGCCAGTTCACATCAATAGACAGTCTTCTCTGTTCTTATGTCTCTCTATTACATGGTTGGACTTAATGATCCCAGGGGCCTTTTCCAACCTGAGTGATTCTGTGATTCTGAGAGCATCAGACCACAGAACAACCTTTGTAGTTGGCCAGTGTTATCTATGATTAGTTCACTGAACGCTGCCCATGTAACTCTGTTTTTCACAGAATTGCTTTCAATCTCAAATACGAGCCCATACATCAATCGATTTTGTGTATCAGTCGATCTGGGGAAAGCTGCTGCATTTTCATTGGCATTATAACCATCAGTACCTGAGACACCCATCACTATTGGAGAAAGAAAAACAACCACCAAAGATATCTCTGAGCAGACAACGGCCACACGCAGCGCCACTTCAACTGTCGGACTACCCCACCAACTCAAGTGACAGCCTGGCGCAGGCCAGGGCCGGCCCGCAGGCTGCCGGCAAGGAAGGGGTCTGGGGGTCCTCGGTACCCCCGGCCGCGCTTTTACCTTGGTGAGCATCTTTTTGAGCTGGCTCTCGGACACCGCCATGGCGGCCGCTCCCCCGCCGTTCCTGCTGCCGCCGCCGCCAGACGCCGGCCCGGCGCAGCCCCTCAAACCCACGGGAAACGGCCCCGAGCCCGCGCTTCCGCTTCCGGCAGCCGCTCCCGCCCCCACCCGGAACTGCCGCGAGGGCCCGAGCGCAGGGGCTGCTGGGGGCCCCTCGCGGGAGCCGCCTCCCTGCCGGCAACCACGGCGGGTCCTTGTGGCGAAGTGGGTCGTGAAGGTGGGACAAGGCCTGCGAGATCGCTGAGCCCACCCATTAACTCAGTGTCCCAAGGCCAGCTAAACCGCGTCCCTGAGCGCGACTCAACTGTGAAACAGGTCCAGCTTCGGGGATTTAATCCCCTCCCTGGGCAGCCTGTTCTAAGGCCTGATGACTCTTTCCATTAAGAGGCTTTTCCTAATGTCTGACCGGAACTTCCCCTTGTGCAGCTTGAGGCCGTTTCCTCTTCTCCTGTCACTTGTTCCCTGTGAGAAAAGACCAGTTTCTGCCTCTTTACCACCTCCTTTCAGGCCAGTTGGAGACAGCAATCAGATGTGCCCTCAGCCTCCTCCTCTTCAGACTGAACAGTCCCAGCTCCCTCAACTCATCCTCACAAGGTTTGTTCTCCAGGCCCTTCACCAACCTTATTGCCCTCCTTTAGACCTGCTCCAGCACCCCAATGTCCTTGTTGTATTGTCCCCAAAACTGAACCCAATACTCAATGCTTCAGGAGTGCAGAGTCTGGAAGGGTGATCACCTCTCTAGTCCTGATGGCCCCACTCTTTCTGATGCAGGTCAGGATGCCATTGGCCTTCTTGGCCACCTGACCATGCTGCTGGCCCAAGTTCAGCCAGCTGTAGGTCCACACCTCCAGGTCCTTTTCCACTCAGGAGTTCTCCAGCCACTCTTGCCGAAGCATTGCAGGGGGTTGTTGTCACTAAAGTGTAGGACCTGGCACTTGGCCTTGTTAAACCTCATACAGTTGTCCTCAACCCATCCATCCAGCCTGTCCAGATCCCTGTGTAGAGCTTATCTACCTTGAAGCAGATCTTCACTCCTACCTGTGCAAGCGTACTGAGGGGGTACTCAATATCCTTATCCAGAGCATCAATACAGATATGCAAGAGAACAGGCCTTAGTATGAGCCCTAGGGACACTACTTGTGACCAGACACCAACTGGATTTGACTCCATTCATCACCACTATTTGGGCCCAGCCATTCAGCCAGTTTTTTCACCAAGCAACCATTACACTTCTCCAAGTCACGAGCAGCTAGTTTCTGAAGGAGGATGCTGTGGGAAGCAGGGTTGAAAACTTTTTTCTAAAGTCCAGGCAGACAAAACATCCATAACCCTTCCCTCATCCATCACTTTTGTTACCTCATCATAGAAGATCAGATTGATCAAGCAGGACCTGCATTGCGAACTGGCCCTGATCTTGTACATGCCATGTGATGGCACTCGAGATAATCCACTCCTTAACCTTCCCTGGCACTGAGGTCAGACTGACAGGGTTGTAGTTCCCTGGATCTTCCTTCAGGCCATTCTGGATGGGCATCACATGTGCAAAGCTCCAATTGACTAGAGCCTCTTCAGCTAGCCAGGAGAGCGTTAAGTGGAAACACAAGAAGGGTAAGGTAATAATTACTTGTATTATAAATAGTTTTGGTGTGAAACAAATTCCTATAAATTTGATTAAAAAATAGCTTTGAGGGTCTCAACAGTTTGTTGTTGCTACACTAGGACTGAAATTTGTACCACCTCTCCTTCTGTGCCATTTCTTCCCCTTTTCAGGTGTGTGAGCTGAGACTTAATAAAATTTGGTCTTCTCTGCACACAATAATTAAAACCCCTATAAAAATATGAAAAAGACTCATTGTCTTATCATTGACACAGTTACTACTAGAAACTCAGATCAACCTGTACACCTGAAACAAAGAGTTTCATTAGGTTTTGATTTCCACAGATATACTGAGTGTGTAAGTCCAGGTCAGGAAACAGCAGCAGTTCCACAGCTACGTGGAAGGTGCCATTATTTTCCACTTCTCACAAGGAAACACAAAACTGCTGAAAAGAAACATTTTAGTCAGCTTCTCCCTGCTCATTCTTAGGGGATGGTGCAAAAATCAAGCAGTAGGAAAAAATTCAAAGGTGCCCAGATTGAGAATGTAGAAACAACTTAAAAGCAACGCGTCCTAAGAAGTGTTGATACATCTAGTTGTGGAATCCAAGGCACCTTTCTCCAGATGACTGTCTTTATAACAAGGCCTGCCTATGAATACTCTGGTGTTTTATACAGATTAGAAGAGTCAGATACAAGCTTTCTCATTTTGCACCTAGAATTTATGTGGTGTGCCCCAAACTTAAGCGCACATACTCCAGTGTCTTACACGGAAATGCAAACCTCTTTGCCTCAGAGGGATACTACACGCGAAGTTTGTCTCTAAAGCATGGAGCTACTGATGCAGGGACTGCCACAAAAAAAGCCTGCGAGGGAATTAGTTAACTCTGCACACAGGGTGAGGCTCCAAACTGCCAGGCTGCCACCCTTTCCCTCTCCCCATCAGCCCTGGGGGCTCCGTGGTGGGCAGCACTGCCTCCCAATGGCCCCTGCACATGGCCCTCAGGGGTGCCCTCCAGCCTTGCTGGTGTTCTGCAAGGAAACCTTAAGCAAAAAACACCCCAAAAATCCACCTTTAATTTTGCTTGCAATGGAGGTACAGTAAGTGCTTCAGTATGTAACTGTGTCAGGGGAACACAGAGAGCTTTTGGCTGGATGCTATTTGCACCCTTCATGGTGTGCTCCACCCCAGCCTGGCTGGCAAATCACTGCAATCTGGTAGCAGCATACCTCTAACAGGGCTGTAACACTACTTCTGTGCAAGGCATCACCCGTGACTAATCTGTACCCAACGTACAGTTCTCAGTACTCACTCTAAATTCAGCACCTTTAAATTCTATGCTCTTCAACTCAGAATCTGCTCTAAATGTCACTTGCAATTAATAACTCCATATTCCATTAAGAAATCGTAGTACAAACTAATCTTTAGGTAATTAACTATCTTGCTAGCAAGCTAACCTTCTGCCCACATCCAACACAGCCTTGCTTCCCCACCTACCATGCCGGATAGTACACTTGCAGATCCTCACCCTGCCCCATCACTTGATCTTGGCCTTTTGTTACTGAAGTTCCCACATATATTTCAGTTTCTGAAGGCATTTTTTTCTGGTAGAAAATCATACAGTGGTTTGGACAACACTATGAATTGTGCAAATTAAGAGTAATGACATTGAAATGACAAGTTGAACTTGCAAATATTAAATGCTATGGGCAAAATTTGCACTTCTGAAATATGCTCTGGTGGTCACCCCAGAGAGTGAAGTTTGGGGGATAAATGAAGACCATCTGCAACACTAATGGCAGGAAGAAGTTGCCTCATAAAGCCCAGACTGGCTTCAGCTCTGGAAATATCACACCCAGGAGCATTATCTATCTCAGTGTTCACCTTGGTCTGAACAACGGGTAAGTCACCCGTGTATTTTACATCGGAACTACTCTGTGACCAACTTATACACCGTAACTATCAGTTTAAAAGCACCATCCTGACAAGGCTGTATTGAAACCAGCAGTTTTGAGGTACATCAGGCCTCAGTGCCAGCTCTGTATAGCAGCAAACAGGCTTCCACAAAGCAGTACATCCTCCCTACAAGTTTCAGCATTGCTTGCCCTGCATATAAGCATTCTCCCTGTAGCCTTGGGCCACATCACAATGTGCACTGCCATCACTGCATTCCCTTTGTCCACACAACTAGCAAACAAGTCAGGTTAATAAAGGGTTTGCTAGTTCACCCTTTTGGCTGTGGGAAGAGTTGCTTATGACAGCACATCACTGTGACCAGGCTGCTCAGCTGGGTCATTTATGGCCACGAATGATGCTGCTCTAGAGGTCTGCAAAACAGACAATAGGGAGCCAAGGACAGACTCCTAAGAAACATCAGATAGACTTGGTTGTGTCACGCAAGGAAGCTAGTTACTGCTCCTGAACTCCCCAAAAGAAGTGAAATTCACAGAGAAGTATAAGCAAAGCACTCAAACCCACCCTTTTACACTCAGTGTGCATCTAAGTGTGCTGTCATCACCCATTCTGAGTGCACTAAAAGGTCCAGAACACTACACTGAAGCGTGCAAGTCAGAGTCAAATCCACTACTTCAGGGCAAAAAACCAAACCAACAAACTCAAGCTCAATTCCCTTTAAATTGTCAGTTGGCATTGACCTCCACACACATGGTATGACAGGTGGTGGCAGCAGACACTTGTCTTTCCTCAGATAAAGAACAGTGCAGAAGTCACATCCAGTGTACAGAAAAATCTGATTAATTTGCTTCCAAAGAAGTACAGCTTTATTAGTTGGATTAATAATCTATTAATAAACATTAAAAACACCTCATGGGAATTCCATACAAGGAATTTCCAAAGAAGGCGAGAAGATACTCATAGGACACTAAGACCTACAATTTTTTAATCCTATTGCAAATAGGAGTGTGCAATCATTGCTGTTTCAAAGGGGAGGCAGCTGGGCTTACTGGGAGGGGTGTTCATTTATGCATCTAGAAGTGGGCTGCAGCATCAGTTGATCAGAACAGCCTTTGATATTGGCCTGCTCCTGCTGAAGCAATAAACTGCTGCCCAGTAGACAGCAGCAAAGGAGGTTGAGTCTTCACAGGGGAATAAGAGAATCCAAAGACACAGGATGAAACAGCACACTTCTAACAGAAGAGATTAAAAGGCACCTGGCACCCCCGCTCGTAGCTCCAAGTATGTATTGTGTCTCGTGCCACAATTGCAGGAGAGGCCAATGACTCCCAGATCCTTTCCGAACCAAGTGACTCCATTTGTCACACATTCTTGCTGGCTGCTGGAGAACAAGAGAACAATTCTTGGAGAGCACTCAGCCCAACACAGTTGTATGGGACAGCTCAGAAGAATTCTGAAAAACCTTCCATAAAGCAAACCAGTGAGAAATATTGAATGCCTGTAGTTTATTGTATACATCCTCTGCAAAACTCAAGCATTTGGTGTGTGCCAAAGTATACACTTTTTCGACAGCACCGGCAAACAGTTCAGCTATGTATGACTTCAACCTGATTTGTCACATTGTGTGAGACAACATTGTGCACAACTGATATCCCCCAAGGAAAAAAAAAAAATGCATTGGCTAGAACTAGAAGCACCCTCATTTACACACTAGCACTACAATATTGCATCACACCCACTCACCAAAATAAATAGAAGTACATTCATCACAATTTAAAACACCAGTCTCTCCATATATTTATTTTCTTTGACATGTTTTGGTCTCCAGAAATATGCTAGAATCTAGAAATATGCATCGGCTACTAGATTATGTTACAAAATGCAAAAAAAATAGAAAATTACTTCTTCTGGACAATATTTTGGACTTTACACAAAAATAAATCCAGATTTCCATAGAGATCTCTTATACTTCTTGAAAGGTTTTTATTTTAAAGCACAGCACAGAGTTGCACACTAAGGCTTCCTGTGATATGCAGAACCCTGGCCTCCAAAAGACATCGCTGTACCATGAAATACAGCTCAAGTGTCAATACAAGAGATTTTGAAAAAGTAGTCTTCGACAGAAAGTGCCCTTCATTTGATTTTTAGCAGTACAGAAGCAGCTACTGTCGTTGTGCAATCAGAGCCAGCCAGACCTAGAAGGGTTTACCAATACTATGTCATTCCACACTATCAAGTTCAAGGATATAGAATCTGAGATAGCAGAAACCAAGCAACCTTTTTGTATTCCTACATTCATTATTTTGACACAATTTAGTAGAAAAGGCACATAGTCAGTGAATTAAAAGTGTAAAGACCAAACCAGAATGTCATTAAATACAGTTGAATCATTAGCTTAACATCAGGTCCTCTGAACCCAATATAAACTTTTTTCCAGTTTTCCTTACCAAAATCAGATGTACCTTGGATAAGTACTGAAGTACTCTTTGTTAGCTTAATACTATTAACCTGGCAAACAGCAAATATGAGGGCGAGGAGTTAAAACACAAGACGTTAGGTCTTCCCTAGCTGATTTACAAATACATGGGAATGCAAACATTAAAACGCAAACATTTGTACAAAACATGACCCCCCCCAAGCATCCCACCCCACTCAGGAGAAAGTACCTGGCTGTAAAATTACAAAGGTGTCCTTGAAGACATTTTCATATGAAATAGAAAAAATATCAGCCATGATCACATTGTGAAGACAGTTGTACAGTGTCTTAGGGAGGCTAGCAGAGTACATTCCAGTCACCATCTAAAAGACAAAGTGCTTTACAGATTAAGAAATGTCTGATCCCGCATGATTAAATAATCAGAAAGTGGTGAATCAGGTTTTATTTAACCTTTGTTTATCTGAAATGCAGATTTAATTCCCAAATTAACCAGTTTTGAATTAATACATTTCTTTTGCTTTGTTAAGACACTTTTTCCCCAACCAGGCAGAAAGTTGCACACAGCTGTCTGGGTTGACAGAGCCTTTCGCCACCTAAAAAGAATTTAAAAGTTAAAAAACCCAGCAACTTGATCGTGGTCCCAGTGTTCATAGCCTCGGATAATGCTAGGAACCGCAACGGGAAATTTTAGATGGTCCCAATGAAGCAGAGTGAATGTAACACTTGTAGACAAGCAGTGTGGTTACACTGCCTTGTACGGCCTCAAGCACAGACAGGGGAAGCAGTGTTTGCAGCTACAGAAAGTTAAACACACAGAGGAGCCACAGAAGTGTCTTCACCTGTGCTCCCTGGCAGCTAATACTGAGCTCTCTTACAGCACCTATCCCAGTAGCTCTCTCATGTCTGTCTTCTACCAAGGCAGTGAAATGACACAACATTGACAGAAACATCTTACAAAGGCAACGCTGTTTTTTCTTACATTAAGAGTCAGATGTTTAAACTTCAGCAGCTTCCAGGCCTGTTCCTTACAGGTTATTATCTGAACTGCTTCCCAGAAGCAGTAGTGTTAAGAGGAGCCCCCTGCTAAGAGAGGCTCCTTTGTCATTTCCCCCTTCTAAGATACTTTTTCCTTTTTATTCCTTCACTTCCCCACCACAACAAAACACCCAAAGGCCTTTTGTACTTTTCCAAGTACTTCTAGCATCAACATCTAACAGCCTCAGTGGCTGAAGCCAGATACACTATCAATGGAATCCTGGAGCTTCCAGCGAAGCCGAGTTGCGATACTGGTGAGCTGTGAAGGGCAACCCATGGAAATCAAAGTAGATGCAACACCAGATTTGAGCTTCAGACTCTCAGTAAAATTCCTATAAACTTACACAAATCCTGCACTGATTGTAAACAAATTCAGTTACTGAAAGAAACAGTCTTTAAGTGCATAGTTAGACACAATGTGCAAATACGGGCATTAAGGTAAGTAACTGAACTAACTCTCCTGCTATAGGTATCAGTTTAGCTTTTTGGTTTGATAAACTTAATCACTAGTGTTAGCTAGTTAACATTAAGCTGTTAATATTGAAAGCTGCAAGTACATTGCAAGTACATTAGATAAACCACTGCTCCACATTTCAAATCATTTAGCACATCGGATGTTTAATGCAAGAAAAAACACGCACCGTCCTGTACACAATTTGTAAAAGCAGCGGGAGCTGTTAAACAAATGTGAAGATACACAGGGCAGAAAAAGCTTTCCCAAGCATATGCCTGAGCCCAAAAGCCACGAGTTACACACAAATATGAGGAGGTCCCATTTTCAGGGTGTGTATTTATGATGCTGAATTAGATTAGCACTGGAAACCCAGGCAGTAACAGCCAACGTAGTCTTTTGGCTGTAACTGCCGAATCTGCAGGTCACATGCACTTTCCTGTTTAGAAACAAGGGGTCCAAATTATTTTTATGGGTCTTCAATTCATAAAATGTGCAGCACTTTATTGCTTTGAACATATGGGGCAGCAGCTGAATTTACACCCAAGCTGCTTTTGAACAGAAGATGACATTTTAATACTTAGAGGCTCAAGTTGGGAGGTGGAGTAGGATACAAAACAATTTCCCTAAGTCTCAAGAAATAGCAGGGAACAAGAAAGCTATTCCTTTCTTGAAAGTGAACACAGGATTGATTTACTGGTTTATGGGCCCACACAGTTCCAAGTCAGTGCATAGCTAGTCAGTATTTCTGCTGGCATCTTGAACTGGTTGAATCAATGGAAACATCTATTAATTTTATTCCACTTAATATGCTTTAGTGCATTAATTTCTTCATAAAAAACCAACCCTGGCAAGTATTAAAAAATAAATATCTTATTTAGGTCAAACTAAAGCCTTGCTTTTCAGTACTGTATTCCCTTTAAATATTCTTTTTGCCCTCTAGCAAGCAAATGGAAACTGGAGTAAGAGATGTATGGAGGCAGAGGGTAGCTGAAAAATGAAAGTCGTCTGCACCATAAGTCAGTTAACGTGTCCGCAGCTTCTTCGACTGTCGCTTCCGTTTTAATTCTTCTTCTTCCCGTCTCAATTCTTCTAAGTCCTCCTGAACACCAAGTCTCAAGCTGCCAAATAAAATGAAATCCTTTACACATTGCTACTTCAGAAACAGGAAATTTACTTCTACCCCCCTCAAGAACACTAGCAAGAATTGATGGATTTAGTTCTGACACACAAGTCGCAGTAGAACTGATATAGCAACTTCTCCAAGAGCCACACAAACCTTTTACACTGGTCAAGGAGAGAATGGAGGTGTCGGAGCTGAGAAGCAAAAAATGTTGTTGCAACTTCCTGGCTTGAGGCACCATTCAGGCAGCTATAAGCACATTGCTCCATTCAGCCCACGTAGCTGCCCTGGCTCTGGCGAATAGGCTGTGGAAAAGGCTCTATGGCATGTTCTAGCTGCTTCCCTGCATCATTTATTGATCTTTGTGCAAGACTGCATGTTGAGAACATGTGTCTGCAATGTCTGACCTCTTCAGTAAATAAGGGCTGGACAGTCTGGAGGGTTTGATACCAGGATTGGGTGTGGTGAAGTTACATGAGCAGCCCTACCAAGTGCGTTTGCACATCCATAGCTCTTCAGTAAGCAATGCAAGGCAGTGCAGCACACACCTCATGCAAAAGTCTCAACCACACGACAATGAGAATTCACTGTTCTGGACTAAACTGCTCCAGTGCAGAGTCTAAAATAGATTTATGCATAAGCAAGGATAGAAAAATCATCTTGAATTCAGAAAACGGCAGTTTTTGGAATTAAGAATAAAACCAAAAGCAACAAGTTGTATCACATCAAGTGAGACAACTGGCTTGATGCATAATTTTTCATTTTAACTTAAAACTATAGTTTCAGTAAGCTTGCTTGCTCAGAAAGATGTTCCTTCTTTCAAGGGTCCCAAGGCTTTCACCCAGACCCTCAGTGAGAAGCAGGTGAGCATCAAAAGGTCAGCTTAGCTTTAAGTTTTTGTCCTTGTTCTTTATGCTGCATGTGTTGTTATAAGATAACCAGGTACTCAGCTCTGCAAAACCTCCCTGTAGGTCTTCAGAGAATTTAATCAATAGCAGCACCACTAAGAATCCCATTGTTTCCCTCTAACTCCATTTAACAGACTATGGCACTGCATGAGCTGTGGCTGCTCCTCAGGTGCAGGGAGGAATAAGGACACTAAAACTGAAAAAAGAGCCAAGTTTCCAGTGCTACAAATTTCAGTAGAATAAAAAATGGCTAACTGCATGTATTCCAATATCTTCTATCTATAGAAACCTCTGGCAAAGCTTGTTCCACCAGCCACCAAAAAACTCAAGAGATCTGTTTATGAACATCAGGTTTTAAGGCTTGTGCAGGCCTAGAGGCCAAAACCAATGGTCACAACAAATCTCCATATTTGAAATCAATGATTAAAAAAATTAGTGAGTCTTTTTATACGTATACAAACACACACAGACAGAAACTAATATCTTAGTCCTCAAACTAAGAGAATATCATAATATTTGGGCCACAGTTTAGCCTTTCAACTGCATTTCAAAGAATTTTAAAACGATATTTGGGCATAAGTTGTTTTTTGCTTGGGGTTTAACAACCAAAGTTTGTTTGGTCAGGCTGGATGGAGCTCTGGCCAGGCTGGTCTAGGGTGGGGTGTCCCTGCCCATGGTGGAGGGGTTGGAACTAGATGATCAGGTGGTCCCTTCCAACCCTGATTCTGATTCTATATCTTCCCCAGTGAAGTGATCCTGCTGTGGCAGGGGGATTGGACTGG
Organism: Rhinopomastus cyanomelas; assembly: GCA_013400115.1. Classification (NCBI taxonomy): domain Eukaryota; kingdom Metazoa; phylum Chordata; class Aves; order Bucerotiformes; family Rhinopomastidae; genus Rhinopomastus; species Rhinopomastus cyanomelas. The sequence goes on from VXBP01008870.1 coordinate 117,150, forward strand.
ATGATCTTTCAGGGTCCCTTCCAATCCCTAATGATTCTATGATGCATGGGTACAGATACACTACACCCACCACTTTCTGGTGAGTTTCATCGTTCTTCTAAACAATGGTAAAAGGTTTGTTCACCTCTGCTACAAAAAGCAGCCAATATCCACTGTAACGTAGCCCCATGGCTTGGGCAACAAAGTGTGAAGTTGGAGTTTAAATCCATACAGACCTCCTAGCTTCTTCTTTCTGTTGCTCTCTCCAGCTGCTCTCCATGTAGCGTAAGGCATAGTCACTTTCATCCTTGTACCTGGAAATGAAGTATTAATTGTCAGCACACTAGAACACAACGCACAGCTGTGTTACAAATTCACATCCCTTCTTAGAAAGGACTGCCTTGCCACACGTGGATTTTAATACTTTGAAAGAATCTAAGTTATCAGCCTTTCAAACTGCTTGCTTCCTTACACCAGACAAGAGGGAAGCATTTAAATAAGGCAAAGAAGACCCTTCTTTTTCCAGCAGTTCCTAGTCACAGCAATTGAGATCTCTTTTGACAGAACATCTAACACTACTGCATTTATAGCCATTTCTATTCAGCCAGCCACAAGTGGTGAATTCTGAAATACTGCAGACTGCTGGAATGCATTTTAATACCCAGTAACAGGATATGAATGAGACATCAAATAAGTTGTTCTCCTTCAACTGTCTTATCACAACAAGTATCACTGCCTCCCAGAAAAGCGTGGCCTTTAAGCAGTGCTAAAATTCAGGGCTCCTTCTGAACAGGAGCAGTCTTAAGCTCTGCACTACAAAACCATGTATGGATACCAGCACCTCCCATTCCTAAAACACTTTTGTTGCACTATATTAATTCTGTTGTTCTGTGGCTTGTTCTGCACTATCTCAAAATGAAGCTTTCGCACCGTTTCCGGTCATAGCCAAATATTTCCCGAATATGTTTTGATATTTCTTCTTGGGGCTCCCCCTCATCTTCGATGAAGTCATCCATTTCAGAGTCATATTCTTCATCATCGTCATCATCGTCTATTTGTCTTTTGTAACTAATGGGTGGTCTTCCAAGACCTAGATGACAGGAGAGTGAAAAGTATTAATGATATGAATATTACACTAATGTAATAGTCCTCCTTATTATAGTTTGGGCACAGCCATGTTATAGCTTGGGGCTTCAAGGTAAAAAGCTTCTGCCTCAAGGTACCCATCATGCTCAGAAACCACTTCCTCCAAGCTGTTCTAGAGCAGGCTACATCTCAGTATCACCACAGCATCTCGAGGAAAGTACCAAACACAAGTCTATGCTCTTGTTCAGTGTTTTCCAGGCACTTATTTGCTGGAGTCTGTTGCTTGTTCCCTTTCAGAAATAAATTGTCAATTCTCTTTACTGAAAAGGGACATTTGCCAAACCAAGTACCAGGCACAGGTTTGCTGTGTAGTCCTAATTTTCAGGTACCACTCTACATATCTGTTATCTAAGCCATCACAAAATTTTAAAGACTAAGCACAATGAAGCAAAGAACTATTTTGCTTGTAACTGCATTCGTACACCAACATCCATCAGCAGTTGCTCAGTTTTCTTTCACGTAACACTTCACACCCCAAGCCTGTATTTCAAGAAACACGAGCACTGGTAAAAACAATTACAGCACTGCAAAACAGAAAGGAGCATTGTTATTAAATACAGTGTTTGCAAAGCAAAGATGGCATTTTGTCAAAGTCCTCCTAATTGCCTCTGTAGTCATCCCAGTGACCTCAGCTCAAGACATATCAAAAAGAGAGAACAAATGACCAGGTGAAAAGATTAGTTGCTCTAGAACTAGATACCTTGTGGATGCAACACAGGTCTATGCCCTTGGAAAGGTCTCGTTCCATTTATCTGTCCATTGCTAGGTCTTGTGACTAGGTTCTTAGAAGAAATAGTTTCTGATACGACAGTACACTTCGGTTTTACAGATGCTCCCAAGCCACTGCCTGGTTGCCCAGGTCCTGTGCTTGACCTGATGCCTGGCCTTCCTGGTCCTGTTCCCAAGGTACTGCCAGGTCGCTTGGCTCCTGTGCTTGGCCCAATTCCTGGCCGTCCTGGTCCGGTTCCTAAGGTGCTGCCTTGTCGCCCAGGTCCAGTGCTCGGGCCAGCTCCTGGCCTTCCTGGCCCCATACCCATGCTGCTGCCTGGTCGCCCAAGTCCTGCATTTGTGCCGACTCCTGGCCTTCCTGGTCCAGTGCCCAGGCTGGTGCCTGGTCGCCCAGGCCCTGTGCTGGAGCTGCCAGATGGCCTGCCAGGTCCTACACCCAAGTCACTGCCCAGTCGCCCAGGTCCTGGGCTTGAGCTGCTGCCTGTCCTTCGAGGTCCTGCGGCTGAGCTGCTGCCCAGTCGCCCAGGCCCCGGACTCGAACTGCTTCCTGGCCTTCCAGGTCCCACACCAGAACTGCTGCTTATTTGCCCAGGTCCCGCACTTGAACTGCCACCTGGATGGCCAGGCCCTCCTTTTCCTAGGCTGCTGCCCGATCGTTTTGCATTGGAGTTGATTCCATGCTGAAGGGCTGCAGCATTTCCTGGTTTTGTATGGGCAGACTTTTTCAGGCTGGATTCCTTGGCAGACAGTAGCCTCTGAGCCCCATTGGCTGCTGGTTTTGAAGGTGGCACATGAGAACCTACACCAGACTTCCCAATACCATTGACAGGTAATTTATTGACACTGCTACCAGTAGAGCTTTTTAAGGAACCATTTTGTGAGCTTTTTCCCATGTGACCAATTCTGGAGGAAGATGATGAATGCACGTATTTTTCTGTCAATGCTGGTGCTTTGGATTTCTTCTCGGTACCGCTCACAGAAGATGCCAAATTGCCTTTTGGCACGGAATGTTTATCTACAGAGCTTTTGATAAGTTTTGCATTTACAGGTTCTTTCTGAGAAGTCACTTTTTTTGAAGACCTGGCTATCCCTGTATCTTTAATCTCTTCACTTTTCTTGTACATTTCTGCTTTTCTGTTTTTGCGTCCCAAATACTCCCTTTCTCTCAATTCCTCTGCTGTTCTGGGTCTTTCTTCTACCTTTTTCACTGCTTTTATTTCCACTGGTTCATATTGTTTTTTTTCTGCAAGCCTTAAGAGCTCTTCGAAGTTCAGAGGTGCTGGCGCAGGTTTGGGAGGTGCCTTTGGTTTCACCGCAACTTTGGATGGTTTCTCTTCGTATTCCTCTTGCTCATGCTCAGACTCTGTGTGACTATAGTCACGTTGCTCAATTTCATCCTCTGTTGCGGCCTCTGGGGCCTGAGCAACATTCCCACAAGTCCTCCTCTTTTTAGGCTTCTCTTCAACAGGAATGCCATTATAGCCATAAAAGTTATCCTTTGTTCGTGAGGCCATAGCTCTTGCCTTTCTGTCATGTTTCAGTTCAACACGCTTAGCCAAGAGTCGTTCTTTCTTTCTTCTTTCTTCCAGTGCTGCAAAGGAAACCAGGGGGAAAGTTATGCAAAAGCACTGCATTTCATTTCCGTTTCTTCCAAACTGATACAGGACACCAATTTAAGGCTATCTGGCCAATGACTATTCAAAGCAGATCAGAAAGTGATCAGAGATGTGCCAGCAGGGCAAGCTAACCCACCTGAATCACGGAATTATGAGTTGGAAGGGGCCTCAAGAGATGAAAGTCCAACCTCTCCCCAGCCACTATCAAAGCAGGGCTGCCTAAAGCACATGGCTGCATCCAGGCAGAATTTTAGTATCTCCAGAGAACGAGACTCCACAACCTATCTGGGCAGCCTGTTCCAGGGTTTTGCACCATAAATAAGTTTTTCTTATTGCTAAATGAAACTTGTGTTCCAGGTTGTGTCCAGGGCTCCTTGTCCTGTCATTGGGCACCACTGAAACAGTCTGGCACCATCCTCCCTACAGCCACCCTTCAGAGATTTACAGGCATGGATCAGGTCTTTTCTAATTCTTCTCATCTCAAGGCTAAATAGCCCCAGCTCTCTCAACCTCTTCTCATAAAGAGCAATGCTCCAGGCCCCCAATCATCTTTGTTACCTTTTATTGCTGGATTCAATTTAGTAGTTCCTGGTCTCTCTTGAACTGAGGAACCCAGGACTGTAAACACTAGTCCAGATGTTGCTTTACCAGGGCAGAGTACAAGGGAGGATGACCTCTCTACTGACCACACACTTCTTAATGTACCCTAGAATACCACTGGCCTTCTTGGCCACAAGGGCATGCAGGTGGCTCACAGTCAGCTTGCCCTCTGCCAGGAGTCCAAGATCTTTCTCTTGAAGGCTGATCTCCAACAGGTCTGTCCCTTACCTATACCTGGGTGTAAGTTAGGATATTACCTATACACACACCTGGCATTGTTCTTCCCCAGGTGCAAGACCCTAAATTGGGTCACCTGCTGCAACTGCAAAACCACTCAGGTGATTCAACTGGAACAGCTCTTCAGAATGCTATTCTGTCTAAGAAACTGCTGTGTGAGGGGATACAGTACAAGGGATACAGCTGTGGATCAAACAAGGCATCTGCCGCCCGAAATTCAGACTGTGTTAACACACTACACTAAGACAAAACAACAGGAACCCTCACCAGAGTTCACACAGATGAAGCTTTTCAAAGCTAAGTTACCAAAAGTCCAAAGTATCTGGATATTTACCAACATAATAAAAATAAGTGTTATTTATATTTTCTTTTATTAATACTGTTTTAACATTAACTAATCATCAGCATATAACAAATACGTATTTACAATCATAGCTGATAAATATTTAACTCCTTAGGAAAGCACACAAGCATCCTTAGTCCCTGTTTAGTCCCTCAGCACCAGCTCTGTACATAAACTCCAGAAACAGATGTGTAACCACATTTGCAAGAGCTTTGCATGAGGTGACATCTCAACGAGTGAATGAACATCTTCTCCCCATGGAAATATTTTGGACCACTACCTTTTTTTCTTTTTTCCTCTTCCTGCCGCCGGAGAAACGCTTGCACTGCTGCAGACTCTACACCTTTGACTTTTGGAACCTTTTTCGGAGGACCAACAGCCAAACTGTACCTTTTCTGCAAAGAATAAAGACAATTTTTAAAATGTAAAAATATTACAGCACCTTTTGAAATTGCTACATAGCAGGGAAAAATGTAGATTATTATTATTTGGGAAACTTAGAAAGAATTAAGGTGATGGGGAAGCAGTTCTGAGGCTTCATTTTGCTGCACTAAAACCAACAGTCCTATCCAGGAGCAGGTCTGTAAAGCAGCTTGACAGACACTGTTTTCTCACAGCTACTAACACAGCAATTCGTGCACAATTCCAGATTTGAGAACTCTTCCAATTCATAGCATTTCTTGACCCAAACAGATGAAAACGTAGCTAAGCAATGAATGACTGAATACCCTTTTCTGTACTGCAGATCATTACTGCTGTTGACGAAAAGTTCTGTTCACCTTCACTTAGAAACAGTGTGAAAGAACCAGCTCAGGTGCAAGCTTTTTGAAAGCACTGCACCATGCACACGCAAGCACTGATGAAGAGCTTCACTTACAGAGCAAATGAACACGCACCAGGTTCCAAGTAAACTCAACAAAATAAGCCAAGGCACGTCACTATCATCAAAGCAGCAGTTGCACTGTTTTGCCTTTTTGTAGCTATAGCCAAGATCATTAAATCAGAGAAAGATAAATGTTTAGTCTTTTGGAGAGAGAAGGTCAAGCTGTTCCCAGAGAGCAGCATTACTCAAGTAGTAAATGCTCTCTTCCTGGGAGGACCAAGAGACAGCTCTAACTGCACACTGCTGAGGTACACAGAAGTGGGCACTGCTTCACCAAAAATAACACTAAAGGCTGCGGAAGCAGCTTTCTTCAGCTGTGCACCCTCAAGAAACAGCAAGTCTTTCCTATGAGCAAGTAGTATTTCTCCTCAGAGTTAACTCTCATCCCTACAGACCCTGTCCCAAGTACCTACCCAACAGCTGCCTCTCTCTCAATCTGACCCAAGGTATTTTAACAGCCTGTGGAAAGTCCTATTACAGAGCAAAATCATATTTGCCTGGAAGCCCTAGACCAAACACTACACCCAGACAAGCAAGAGAGGTAGCAGCATTGCCTTTCATGACAATCAACACTTAGTTGGGTAGTAACACAAGGCAGAAGTGCCGAGCTCTGCCAAACCTCATTCTCAAGCAGAGCATCGGAGCAGCCCTTCGTTTCTGCCACAGGCTCACACCCGTGACGTGTGACGGTGCCTCTTCTGCTATCCAGTATGAGCAACTGGCAAAGGCTCTCAGAGAGGGTGCTTGTTTTTCACTAGCAACATTTTACAGGGGTCACAACTTCTGACTTTTCCTGTTCCTCTTTACAATTCAGGACACGTAGCTTTCTCCGACAGGAAGTCCCTGTTTGCCCCTACGCATTCTTCAGTGTGTAACTTGCTGATTAGATCGCTAGTGGTTCATTCACCCACTTACACCATGCTTACACCCTTATTTGCGTCACTCCTCTCACAATGCCCTACTGCGAGTTTCTCCAAGGGCAGCTTTGTAAACCTTCAGTGATCATTTAACTGCCCATGGGACCTCTGCTGCTCTCTTGTGCCGGTACTTCCAAGGCCTCTGCTGCAGTGCTATCACTGTCCGCTTGCAGACACGACCGCGGGGTTCCCAACAGCCCACTCTGCCAAGAACTTTCTCAGAATATGTGCTGGTCAAGATTTCTCAACTGTCATAACCAGACAGTGGTAACAGCAATAAATAGCAGTTATGATTATAGTCACCCAATGGAATCTATCAGAACATTCACAGAAAGACCCACTAAAGCTTCAGGCTACCAGCAGTGAACTTACGCTGAACTTAGTTGTGTGAAAGGAGAACCTCAACACTGCTGCATCCTGTGATAGATAAGGAATCTACATTCACCAGCAGATGCTGCAACCTCAAGATAAGAAAGGCTAACTCTGCCTGGAGACAAAGAAGGGATCCAATGAGGAGCAAGACCCCAGACCCATATTTTATTATTGGGCCAAATGATTGTACAAGAGGAGAGGAAGCTCAAGGAATCATTGCCTTAAAAGAACAGTCAATTTCTTTCTTTGAGGTCCCTCTCCAGGGGCACTCAGTACTATCTGATGAAGTTACTTTATAAGAGACTCTGCTGCAGGACAGAAACTTTAACTGTTCCCAAGCATGCTTAGACCCAATTCTCTTCAGGTTCTAACTACTCCTATCAAGGGGAAGGCTTTGTTGTCAGAGGTACTGTAACTCAACTCATACTGTACTTCTCTCATCTCCCCAAACCAATTTCAACAGGGTCACGCATGTCACTCTTAAAAAATGCAAAAATAGACTTGAAGATTTTGCAGCTGCTGTCACAACAAACACTCAGGCTGAACCATTAGCTGAAAAACTGCAGAAATGTCTTGTGCTAAGTATTGCTCCACACAGTAACAAAAGGACATTTTAGGCTTTCCTTTTGGTACTGGCATTCTGGATTCCTTTTCTTCTGCTTTTGCATGAAGAGACCAGGAATAGGAGAATCTGAAAGGTTTGTATATTTCAGTCTGTTGGCAGGCACTTGAAGCTTAACTACGAGGTTCAATTGAGAAGTAAAAGTCCTCCTCGACCCTTGTAAGCTTCTGACATTGCTTATCTAGCAGTTCTCCTTCCTTGTGTGAACGTCAATATGAAGCATTTCCAGGCTCTGTTTTGAGACAAGTTTTATCCACTTTAGAAACTTGCACACACCAACTGAAAGGAGTTCCAGCTTCCCAACCACCTCTCTCCCACAGGCAGGTGTTCAATGGTTGATGGCTCTGTAACACACGGGGGCCTCCGAACAGGAACTGGGATTTTGCTACTGTTTTACTTGGCAAACACTTTGTTCTGGCAGCTACCTACATCTGCTACTTTGTGGGGAGACCCTTCTGTAACAATCCGTTCCCACCAGGGATCAGTCTGACTCAAAGTGAGACAGTAGCAAACGCTGATGTGCATGACAAGCTGTTTCAGTTCTGATGCACCTCTCGGTTCTCACACGCACGCCTGTTTCGTACTTCTCGGTGCTCCAAAGATTCATCCTCAGTTAAAAGGATTAGGGAGCTATACGAGACAATCTGAAAATTATTAACGGCAACAGAAACAAGGTGAAATAAAAGAACAATTTTGTTCCAACTATGTTTAACGTTGGGGTTTTTTAAATGCAGCACAACTTCATACTTGAAAATATCTTTCACACGGTGAAGTGCTTCACCGCATCCACTATCTCACATAAAACCTGCAGCACAGTGAAGCTTTGTTCCATTTCACCAACATAAGAGACACATACAAAATATAGATTTTGGCAAGATTTACATACTAAATCAATTACCTGGCATCATGTCTAATCAGAGCAAGATCACAAGGAAATCTAATGAACTGCTAGCAGGAACAGGAGTAACAAGATGCATTAGCACAACACTGAAGCCCCTGGGGAATGTTACAGAGGAACCCTAGGGGTCTTTTCAGACCCTGCTGTCAGCCCCTGCTGTGAGGGTTATTAGAAGCACATCACCAACAGCTTACACACTGGCTCGTATATGCACTGCTCCATTTAGAAACAAAACCTGATGCAACTAACACTGCACCAAAAGGCTGATTTCAGCAACATTCCCTTTGAATCTGGATTTCCACGGGGAGATGAACAAGCAGATCCATTTTTAAAAGGACATGATGCAATACCTGTTTTATGCAGGTCCCTCTGGTACAACATAAGGCCAAACTATTTCTGAAAGTTCTTCTGTACTTTCTGCTTTTCAAATATACACGCACACTGCTCATGCATGCTGCTCTTTCCTTACAATAGGCACAGACTATTCAGTTCAGTGCACTGTGAAGTTATAAATAAACTGTCTGAAGGGATATTCGGGGGTTATACTAATAACTAAGGTTCTTGGAAACACATTAACTTCACACACCAGTAAAATTCTGTCGCTAGTCTGTATGGTATTTTTTACAAGGAAATATCAAATATTAATTATATTTTTCTTGTACAGATGCATTTTACATACTGACTTTCACTTAGCTGAATTACTCTGATGTCCATTGATCAGAAGGCCTCCCCAGGCCCTCTAAGCCTGGCAGCTGCAGATAACCTCAGTGCCAAGTGCAGCTTCACTTTTGCTCAGAGCCCAAGGCCAACTGTTGTGCCACTAACATGTTAGAGCAGCAGAAAACCAGGCTGCTTCACTATGGATTCAGCTGCACTCATTTCTGTTTTAATAACATTGAGCAAATCCTAATCCTACCTTTTCTAAGAGAAGTAACAAAATCACATCCATTGCACAAAGTGTGGCACTGCCTCCCTCCACCATTACATCAGCAAGAGGACACAGCAGATGCTTAACCAATTCATCCACATAGTTTATAACTATTTGTGACAGAAGACAGCGGTACGTTAAAGCTACATGAGAAAACTAAGAAAGTAAAGAGAAGTTTTAAGTATTTCAAGTATGAACAACCCAATGACACATCAGCAGAACAGCAAGTTGTAAGAGAAGTAAATGTGGCGTTTCAAAATATTGACTAGAAATATTGCAGACCACACTCTACTGTAGTTTTTAAACCATGACAGAATCTGGTGAACGACACATACCTACCATATGGTTGGTTCATACTACTGACTGGTCACAATATTAGTGACTATAACCAAAGTTTTGCTGGTGGTGCAGAGAGGCTGAGATACTCTCAGCTCTTGACTGCCTTACTTCAGAAGTAAGGTGTATGCTTTTTGGTGTGTTCCTCCTTTAGCTTATGCTAGAACAGCTAGAGTTACACTGGTTTAAGTGAGTTAGCCATAGAGTTCTGACAAGAGGCTGCAGAACAGACAGGAAGAGTGTTACCCTAGAAATTGGCTGCCGATTTATTTTTATCTAAACAAGCACGGGACTTGTAATTTGGGTCCTGCCAAAGGAATGACGCCCAGCACACCGATGTGCTCAAGGGCCACGGGCTCTTCCCATGGCCAGACTTGATTTAGCCAAGTTCAGTGGGTTATTTCATAATGAACAAATCTGGGTTAAAACTCCAACGGCTGAAATACAGCGGTTAGAATGAGGTTTATAATAACCCAAGTGCCTTTCACCACATATCCCCGTGTAATGGTCACGGGTAGCCCCGGGTCCTCAGCCGCCATGGGTGCCAGAGGTGCCGGACAAGACAGCCCCGTCACACAGAGCCGGCCCTGGTCGCAGCCCCGCACCCGGGACGTGGCACACTGTGTGTTCAGGGCAAACAAAAGGGCTTAGCCGGCTTCTACCCGCAGCTGCTGCCTTCTCTACCCCACACGCGGCTTTGGCTCTCGAGATCTCGGTATTTCGGACGAACAGAAGGCGCGGCAGCCCCCGGCGGTCCCTCCCCGGCTCCAGGACCTGTTGACAGCCGTGGCCCCGCTTCGCCTCGCAATCGGACGCTGCTCCCGACACCGAGGAGAGGCCGGGCCCGGGCCGGACCCGTCACGCGGCGTCGCCAGGCGGGTCCGAGGCTCAGACAGGACCTTCAACAGCCTGCGTGGAACCTGCGGTGCGGTGCGGCCCGGCGCTGCCCCGAGCCATCACGGCAGCCTCNCGAGGCCATAACGAGAATGTTGCGGAAATCCATGGCCGGGCTCGGGACGGGGCTGAGGCCGCTCCCGACACCGCTGCTGCCGCCGCGACTGCCCCCGCCAGCCGCTCACCGCTCGTTCCCGCTGGCTTCCGGCCCCGCACCTACCGCTTATATCACCTCGCCGCGTCACATCGCCCGCGCGTCACTTCTTGTCACGCGGCCCCAGCTCGGGAGACGCGTCCGTGGGGCGGAGCCGCCGTGTGGGAACCCCCGAGAGCGGCGGACGAGGGGCCGGGCGGAAGCGGAATAAATAGGGGCAGGAGGAGCCGAGCCCCGCTCCGCCCGCACCTGGGCAGCGGCTTCCTGGTCCCACCCCGCGGCCAACTCGCCCGGCCTCTCTTCTTGCAGGCGGCTCGTGCTGTATCGCATCCGCTCGGGCAGCTCCCTGCGGTGCCGCCGCACAGACACGTGTTGGGGCGGCCGCGGTGGCCCTCAGCGGGGGAAGGAACAGGACAGTTGGCTTGGGTGACCCGCAGGGCTCTCGTACTTCTTGAACCGCAGGAGATGCGGGGTTGTTCCTGTAACGCATCGCCCTATGCGGGGCCGACGCTGAACCCGAGTCGCCGCTGCTCTCCCTTGGACCACAGCCCCGATGGAAGCCCATGTCTATTAACTTAAATCTTTCTCCAGCCTGTTTAGCTTTTGACTTAGACCTGGATCACCTCTTACGGTTTTCCACACAGTGAGGGTGACGGAGCACTGGAACAGGCTGCCCGGGAGGGTTGTGGAGACTCCTTCCCTGGAGATGTTCAAGACCCACCTGGATGTGTTCCTGTGTGACTTGGTCTGGGCGATCCTGCTGTGGCAGGGGGATTGGACTAGATGATCTTTCGAGGTCCCTTCCAATCCCTAATGATTCTATGATTCTATGATACTTTTCCTTTCTCAGAGGCCTGGAGCCCCTTTCTTACAAGGACCGCCTGAGTTGGGGTTGTTCAGCCTGAAGAGGAGAAGAGTCTGGGGGGGACCTTAAAGTGACTTTTCCAGTACCTGAAAGGTATGGAAGAAAGGTGTGGAAGACTGCTCTCAGTATCACACAATGACAATAGGAGGAGTTACGGTCATATGCTGGGAAAGAGTAGATTTGGGCTGGACATTAGGAAAAAGTTATTTAATCTGAGGGTGGTGGGTCACTGGAATAGGTTGTCCAGAGAGGTGGTGGAGCCCTCATCCCTAGAGACACTCGAGGTGGGGCTTGATGGGGCTCTGAGCAATCTGTTTTAGAGATGTCCCTGCTTGTTGTAGAGGGCTTGGACTAGACAACCTTTAAAAGTATCTTCTAACCCAATATATTCTGTGATTCTGTGTTTTTGTGAATCAGTAGGATACGTGCTTTATGCCACTCTTACCTGCCCCCTGCATTGCTGCTGTGGCCAGAATTTCCCTGCTCCATCTTGAATGTCTTGTATCTCTTCTTGCAGTGGAGACTGCACCCTTCTTGGAGAGGCGTTTTAGGATGACTCAGGTTCCTGTGCAACAGCAACAGTATCGACAGAGTGATGATTGCTGCTCCTCAGCTTTTAATTTTGCTTACTCTGTGTTGGAGTTGGCAAGAATATTTGGCTAAATGTAGTCTTTGTTCTGAAGATCAGCCATCACTCCCTGCAGCCAGGAGAGGAGTACAGCAGGCCAGGGATGGTGTGGTAGTTGTTTGTTGCCCCTTTTTGGGATTATGATGGTTACCTTTTCCTGTGTGACATTACTGTGATGTCCCATGTCCTTCAGGAGAGGGAATTACTTCTGTGCTAGGGCCAACGGGAGAAAACGCAGCATGGCATGCGTGTGCCAGCTGTCCTGTTGGCTATGGCACCTAATGAAGAGGAGGATGAGGCACTCTACAGGTGGCTGGCAGAAGTCGCATGGTCTCTGGCCCTTGTTCTCATGGGGGGTGAAAACAACTGACATGTGCTGGAAATACAACACAGCAGAGATAAAACAGTCTAAGAGGTTCCTTGAGTGTGTGAAAGATAACTTCCTGACACAGCTGAGAGCCTGCCAGGGGAGGTGCCTTACTAGACCTTCTGTTTACAAACAGAAGGTGTAGCAGGTGATGTGGTGGGCAGAGACTGCCCTGGGCTTTAGTGATCATTAAGTTACTGAGTTCTTGATCCTTCATGAAGTAAGGAGGATGACCAACACAACCACCACAGTGGAGGTTGTGTTGGGTTCTGGAGGGCAGATTTTAGTTTATTACAGGACATTGGTTTTGGGGTACACTGTTGAAGAACAAAGGGGTTCAGGAAAGCTGGGCATTCTCCAAAACAGCACTTTTAACAGAGCAAGAGCAGGCTCTCCCCCTGTGCTGCAAAATGGTCAGAGAAGAAGATGGACCCGATTGAACAGGGAGCTCCTGCTGGGCCTCAGCAAAGACATGAAAGTTTATGATCTTTGTAAGAAAGGGCAGCAGCTCCAGCAGAGTACAGGGATCTAACGAGGGCACATCAGGAGGAAATCAGAAAGGCTAAAGCCCATTTAGAACTCAGTCTGGCCACTGAAGTGATGGACAAGAAGAAAAGGGAGTCAGGGAGGATCTCCACCCCATACTGGGTATGTAGGATATGTATTATCACCAAGGATAAGGACAAGGCTGAGGTACTTAATTCCTTCTTTGCCTCAGCCCAGTTATCCTCAGGGTGTTCAGCTTCCTGGGCTGGAAGACAGGGATGGAGAGTAGGAGACACTTTCCATAATTCAAGAGGAAGCAGTTAATGGCTTGCTAAGTCACCAGGCACTCCCAAGTCTGTGGGATCCATCCAAGAGTGCTGAGGGAACTGGCAGAGAGGCTTGCCAAGCCACTGTCCATCATTTATCAATGCTCCTGGCGAACAGGGGAGGTCCCAGATAACTGGAGACTGGTAGTGTGACACCAATCCACAAGAAGGGGAAGAAGGATGACCTGGGCAAATTGTGTTTCTGTTAACTAAAAATCAACACAGAACATTTTTCTTCCTCTTTTCCTAACTCTCTGAGCTGTCCGATTCTGTGCATGTTTAATCTCGAGCCTGCTTTGAAAGAACAGTAAAAGTCAGTGAATTTAAACCTCCATCTCTCAGAAAACCAAAATAACTCCTCAAATCTCCCAGGAACCTGCAATTTCTGCCTCTAGAAAAGTTTGGGTGGATTTATTCTTTTTGTGTGCACCGTTTTAAGCAAAAACAATGGTTAAGTTTTACTTTTATTAAATATCTTCACAATAGAAAATTACTTGGGACCAAAGCTGTTTGCAAAAGAATTAGAAGGTACAAGACAATATTCCACCAGGAAGTGTCTTTGTTGCAAGTGTTTAATCAGCTGTTCTCAAGCACAGTTTTACACCCCAGCCACGCACACTTCGGGCATGTGACTAATCCTATTAACTGTAAGTGCGTTTAAGTGTTTAAAGGATTAGTGTCTTAATTACAGGCCAGCTGCAGAGGTCAAATATCAGAGGCTGTTCAGAGCCCAAGTTTTAGCATTTTCTGAATGAGTAATATTTGTGTGTGTTTTCCTTTCCCCTTGTCATCCAGCATCCCTTCTGCGTTAAGTGCGTTCCAATACGACCTTTATTAGATGAACTGAATCACCCTGTTCTCCATCAGACGGTTCTCTAGATCATCAGCTCCGTGGACAGTGGGCAGTGTGTGCTCAGAAGCCCAGAGCTTGGAAAACAAATTTGCATACCGTGGTGCAGCTTCCGATTCACGTTATTAACCACAAAGATCTGCTGCCTAATGCTGCATTAAACAGAAATGGAAAACAAGAGTCTCTGGACAATGATTACTGCATTGATGATGTTTAATTTGAGGAGCAAATTATGGCCTTTGGCTCTAAAGGAGTATCTGAAAAACAAGGATGGGAGTTGTCTCCTTCCTCCTGCCCAAAAACAAGATTTATTGTAGTTAGGTAATTTCTGACAGATCCTTGTCCAGTTTGTTCTTGAAAGCTCAAAACCAAAGGCTGCCATACCCCGTAATAATCTCTTGCTGTTATTTTCTGTGTACCATGAGAAAGCAGTTTCTAACATCTCGCCAGGTCTGAACTCATTCTACAGATGAGATGATTTCCCTCACCTTTAGAAACATAGGGCATATGTTTAGGAACCCCTTGTGGCAGGACGCTCCCCACCTCCCAAACTGACCTTTAGTTCCCACTGGTGGTGATGTGACTGGTTGTGTGGGTCTGGGGGAGTCAGATAACACAATCCGAGCAAAGCACCCACCTAACCACTGTGGTGCTGATGTCCAACTTAAGCCAAACTGAAAAGAAATCTATCGTCTGTAGTTGTTGTGTAAATATGACTGTAAGTCAGTTACCTTACTCCATGAATAGTAAACAGCTGAGGGCCCTCTGAGCTTTCCTGCGTGGCACTGAGCTGCATGCCAGGAGCACCCCTCGAGTAGGGACACCTCTCAGGGTTCCTCCTCAAGGTTGAGAGAGTCCTTGCTCCAACTGACTCTCAGTGATGACCAGCATGCTAAACTTTGAAATTCTAACTAGGATTATTATAGGATAATCTAAAGGATTGATTAGGAACATGCAATCCCTTAGACATAAACTATTGGCCAAGTCTAGGACTAAGTCTGAATCCAACTGCACCTAAACTCCCCTCTTAATATAGAAGACAAAGAGGTCCCTTCTAATCCTCATGGGTCAATGGGAGGGTCTCCCTGACAGTTTTGTCTGACCCTGTCCTCTATGCAGTAAATACAAGTGTGCCTTGCCATTGAATCTTGTTAAACTACTGTCACATTTACTATCAGACTTGGTTACATCACTGGTTTGCATCAATAAACGTATCGCTACTTCTTTATTTATGAGAGAAGGGCTTCACAGCATCTGCAACACCCCTACTGGGTCTCTCCTTTCTCTAGGACAAACCATAGAATCATAAGGGATTGGAAGAGACCTCGAAAGATCATCCAGTCCAATCTCCTTGCCACAGCAGGATCACCTAGACCAAGTCACACAGGAACACATCCAGGTGGGTCTTAAACATCTCCAGAGAAGGAGGTTCCACAACCCCCCTGGGCAGCCCCTTCCAGTGCTCTGTCACCCTCACTGGAAAGAAGTTCCTTCTCGTATTGATGTGGAACCTCCTATGTTCCAGCTTATAACCACTCCAATGTTTTCTCATAAACCCTGTAATTCTCTATTCTAACCAAAGCAGAACACAATACTCCAGCTGAAGGTTTACTAGCCCCAAGCATAACAAAAGACTAAATTCATTTGCCTGGCAAATGGTTCTTCTTTTTGTATAGCCCCCAGTTCCATCTGCCTTTTTTCTAGTGGCAGCTGACTCCTGTTTGATTTGTGGGCTGTGCTAACTACCTATAACTACTGTTATAGGGTGATGCTATCACACCAGAAATTGCACAAGGTGCACTTATGATGTTGGTTAATTCAGCAGAGAGCGATAGCACGTCCTTTGAAACGGTTTGTTTCTCTTGGCTGCAATTTGCCAGGGTCCTTGAGATCCTTGCCCTACACTCCAACACATCTGTCCCTCCTAGCCACAGGTTCGATGAGCAAGTTGTCAGTTCTGCCTTTCAAATAATTTAATTAAAAGATCAAATTGGTGCTACTGAGATACTCCTGCATCATTCTGCCTGATGTGTCCAGCTAAGTTAACATCTAAATATTTATCATAGAATCATAGAATGTGTTGGGCTGCAAGAGACCTTTGAAGTCCAGCCCCCTGCAGTGAGAGGGACATTTTTAACGAGATCAGGTTGATCAGAGCCAAATCAAACCTCACCTTGAATGGCTCCAGGAATGGAGCTTCTACCATCTACCTGGGCAATCTGTTCCAATGTTTCATCACCCTCTTGGTAAAGAACTTTTTCCCAACATCCAATCTAAATCTACCTTGCTCTAGTTTAAAACCATTGGTCCTTATCCTGTTGCTACACAGTCTTGTGAACAGTCCCTCTCCAGCTTTCCTGTAGCCCTCTTCAGGTATTGGAAGGCTGGTATAAGGTCTTCCCAGAGCATTCTCTTCTCCAGGCTGAACAGCCCCTACTCTTTCAGCCTATCCTCTTAGGAGAGGTGCTCCAGCCCTCTGATCATTTTCATGGCCCTCCTCTGGACGTGCTCCAACAGGTCCACATCTTTCTTCTGTTGAGGGCTCCACAGCTGGATGCAGGACTTCAGGTAGGTCCCCCCAGAGCAGAGCAGAGGGGCAGAATCACCTCTCTTTTTCTGCTGGCCACACTTCTTTTGATATAGCCCAGGATGCGGTTGGCCTTCTGGGCAGCAATTGCACACTGGTGGCTCATGTTCGGCTTTTCGTCCACCAACACCCCTAAGTCCCTCTCTGTGGGGCTGCTCCACCTAGCACATCATCCCCCAGCCTGTATTGATCGTGAGAATTGCTCTGGTCCAGATGCAGGACCTTACACTCAGCTTTGCTGAACTTCAGGAGGTTTGCATGGGCCCACTTTTCCAACTCGTCCAGGTCACTCTGAATGACATCTGGCACGTCAAGCACATCACTCAGCTTGGTGTCATCTGCAGACTTGCTGAGGGTGTGCTTGATCCCACTGTCTGTGTCATTGGTGAAGATATTGAAGTGCACTGGTCCCAACATGGACCCCTGGGGGTCTAGTTTACCCCCAGTTGTGTATCCATCTATTTGTGTTTTTCTGGACTTGCTGGTGGGGTGGGTGGTTGTGTGGGATAGTGTTAGAGTCCTTTCTAAAACCAAGATATCTGGCATCCAGAGCTTTTCTGCTATACACAGGAGAGGTCACCCATCACATCTAGAAATGAGCTGGCTTGACTTTATTCACTCTGAGCAAAGCAATCTCACTGATACTAATCTCTAGGTGCCTTATCACTGTGTTCTAGCATTTAAAGGGTGTCTACATACAAGACGGAGACTGCCCTTTCCCGAGGAATCACATAGAAAAGATGAGGGACAATGGGCACAGGCTAGTCCTGGGAACATTCCGACCACACACAAGAGAAAAAGTGTTTACAGTGAGAACAGTCACCCACCGGGATCACCTCCTCCCTGGCGCGGTCCCCAGCACCGGACACTTGGCATACAGCTGGACAGGGTGCTGAGCCGCTTTATCTAGGCTGGGCTTTGGCCACGGAAGGTTGAACCGAGTGATCCCCGAGGTCCCTCCTGGCTCGTCGCCCTGTGACTCTGTGTCTCTGCGGGCTGTGACAGCAGGTGGCGGTCGTGTCCTCCGCACCACGGCAGCTGGAGCCCGCACGGCCGTGCCGCGGCTGCACCAGTTCGGAGGGCATCTGTGGCCCGTGCCTGGGGCCGGCCGGTGTTACTCGTGCGGGCTGCTGCTAGGTGCTGCGGTACACAACGTCTGCTGTGCTGAAAGGCTCAGCAGAGCCCCCTGCCTCACCCCGAGCCTTCCAGTTCTGCAGAGTGATGCCGAGCGGCAAGTAGACAAAAAGAGCATCCTGATGGTTTCTCTCTTTGACTGAAAACGTTCCAAGCTTCTCACAATCATATGTGCCCGCAGAAGCTGAGTCGTGTGTGTTGCCACGTGCAGTTGCAGATGGTTGTGGCATCTGAAGCAGATCGAATGGATTGTACATTTTCTCATCTCACTCTGGAGCCAAAGCATCTTCTTTTCAAACAATTGGAGAAATATTTGGAAGTATTTCCCAAACAGTGCTGAGAGCCTGACACAAAGATCTCCTTTGCTTTACGGGGCTACGGCATTTCTGAAGGTTAGGCTTCTAGCTGGACTTACTGATCTCTACTACGTTACACATGGAAATGCAAACAGTACCATGAGCTGACAGACGAAAAAAACTCAAGATGTTCTGTTTCTTGAAACTCTGCTCCTCTACACATTGTATCTCTCATCTCATCCTCTCCCTGCCTAGAAGAAACTCGTGTCCGGGTTACACTCCCCCAACCTCTAAGATTAACAAATCCAATTTCTTTTGCATATTATCAGGTAACCAGCTCCAGAATCAAGGGCACAGAAATCCTGCACTTCTCTATCAGATCAGTGTTGCCCTGGGTGTTTGCTTGCATTCAGTTAATGCAGCAAAGTTCAATGCAAAACTATATAAGAGGGGACGTTAATCTCATTTTGAACTCACTGCATGCATACTTTCTCTCACAGATTGTTCTCATGCAAGCCAGGAGCTGGGGGTGACCTAGCATAGGCAGTGCCTTCACCTGGCTGTCGTCCCTAAACATGGCAAGTGTGCCTGGATTCCCACAACAAGGTCCATCAACAGTCCCAGACAAGGCAAAGGAAATGAATCAAGTCTGAGGGTCATCCAGGAGTAGCAGGAGATGGCATCAGGGACAAGATTTGAAACAGGAGATACAACACAGGCCTGTGATTCACCTAGCAGATGAGCCTCATGACAAAATCCACAGTTTACCCAGGAGGCATGGCTGAAGGCTAGCTAGCTGCAGCACAGACCTAGAAATCAAGGCTGGAGAAAAACTGTCTCCAGCATAGGTCTGAGATCCATCCAGAAGGCACCTCTTGGTTTTCCAGACCCTGGTGCCTTCAGAAGATGCCACTTCTTTGCCCCTTCTTGTTGCTTACTGATGCCACGCTTGTATGTTCCCACTCATACCCCGTTCATACCAAGCACAACGTTTCTATGTCTACGCCCCGTGAGTGTACCATCACGTTAGAGGAGATGTCTTGGTGCTCAGGCTGTAAAACACTCAGTGCAAACTAATGCTTTAATCATCACCAGGAAGTTGGGCAAAAGGTGGTGCAGATTGAAACAGCAGCTAAAGACGTTACCTCTGTGAAGCAGAATTTAACAAACAGGCTGCTGCCTCCTACGTGAGCTCTGGCTGTTGAGCGTAGCTCCCATATTGAGCACTTCACAGCAGTGTAATCTCACACACAATTTTCTCAGCGGGGTTCTCTGCAGTGATAAGCTGTATTTACCATGCAGTTAGCAGAGTCAAAAATCAAGAGTGTTATACTTAAAACTAATAAAATAAATTCTTGATTATCATCTTCTGGTAAATCTGTCTGTGTGCAGTGTGCTGAGCCTCAGTGTAGGGATTGTGGGCTGAGGAGTAAAGAACTTCAGGTCATTTGGAGCAATGGAGTTTGAATTCAGCCGGCGTAAGGGTAGATCCATTCCAACACATCCTCAGCAAATCTTTCAGCTCTGTATGCAATTGCCTGTGGCTAAAATTCAACCTCCATTGTGCAGATTTATCTCAGATTTCCTAGAAGGAGGCTGTCATCTGTGGAGCAGATTGTTTTCATTCGCTGCAACTCCGAGAAATACAAAATCCACAGCACTGAGCCACTCTGTAATCCCTGAATTTCCTTCAACAAAGCGGTCTTGTTGACAACTGCACACCGAGATGGACCACCATTTTATCCCTGGCACACAAATTCAAAGGAAAAGCAATCTGTTGTGTCGGAGCATACCTTGGTGAATCTAATTCCATTTCAGGAAATCTAATTCCATTTCAATAAATGAGCGGTGCAAAGAGGATTGGTGCTCACCAGGAAATACCGAAATAAAGGTCAGATTTGTGGCGAGCATAAATCAACATTCCTGCGTGGCTTAAGTGGATTTGTGCTCATTTATACTGGCCAAGAATCTGGCTCATTACCACTGGATGAAATAGAAATAGAGCATCAAGCAGGAGCCGAGTTTTATTTCCTTGGCTTGTTAGCTTAAATGAGATTCTAAATATTTTGAAGACTTTTTGTTCACTGCAACTGAGGAGGAAGTTAGTCTGGAATGTAGTTACATTCCCTCCCTAGAAAGTAAGCTTTTCAAACCAGGCCTGTGCAGCATTATTAAACAGCCTGAGCAGAACAAATTGTTGTCAGCTTTTCCACTCCATACATTCCAGGTTTTGAAATGTAGCTTTTAGGGCAACATAAATGATATCAAATCAGTTGATTGATTGTCCAATGACTTGGTGGTGCTTAGCAGGTGATGACTCAGTGTTATGGGCTCCTTCCCCTCTGAAGCACTCTCCTCCAGATAGTGCTGCGTGAATGTTCAAAAAGCAAGCAGCACACAAAAACTGAGCAGAGTGCAGTGCAAGGAGGAGCCAGCCCTTGCCAGGATCTGTGTAGAATTGTGGGAGAGTCTGTGTGATCATCTCCCAGGGGGTTACATTCAACGTGGTTTTATCCAGCAACCATGGAATGGGCTTCCCACAGGCATCATTGGATGGCCGCAGCCAGGACAGCTGCTGAGAGAAGAAACCTTTGCTCTGCATCACTGGCTTTTCCATCACCCCTTATTTGTGCTGGCATCACGTTCTGTACAATTGCACAACGAAGCCAACCGGGAAGCATTCGGCTGGAAGCAAACCTAGCTAGAACAACAAGTTAGCTTCCCTAAGGCCACCGCTTTCAGCGGCGCAGCCAGGCTGTTGTGCATTGAACTCGACTCTCCCAGTGGGCTGCAAAAAGAGGTTAAGGTCACTGCTCTGCAGAAGGATGGCTACCTGCCATTTTGATAGATGGGTTCAAGTGCAGCTGGGACAATAGATTCCAGTCCCAAAACACTGACTCCTTGGCCCTCAGCAGCGCTGGAGGGAGGAGGGGAAAGAATACACAAGGAGACAAACCCAGGCTATGCAGAATGTCCCTGCAGGGCAAAGACTGAGCTGATAGATCAAGCACTGCACCTATGAGGCCTCTATCTTGAGGGCAGCTAGGCTCTGGCAAAGTCAGGTTTGAAACACAAAAACCTCTTAATAGATGTCTCTCCCCTGGGTACAACTGATGAATAATGAATACTTCTGTGCTGTGCCATCCTCTCCATTTCCTTTGATGTTACTAAAGTTGTCTATTTAGAGAAGTTTTCTCCTCTCAGCTTGGTGCCCGTAGCCAGATCCCCTAGCAAAGTCAAACTCCTGGCTATCATTCACTACCACAGAAAGTGAAAATGGCCAGAGCATCAAGCTTCTCAGTAACAAGAGTGAAGAAAATCTCTGCAAATACACAATGGTTTGAACAGAAAGATCCTTTTTAACTTGCAAATGTGTTCCAAAGTACTTTGACTCAAACGTTTGAAAAAATCATGCATTGTTGCAGAATTGGGCTTTTATAGCTCAGAAATGTCAAGGCAGGTGTGAGGCTGGGAAAGAGATTGTGGAGGAACAGTGAACACTGCAAGAAGCTGTGCTGGGGAGCCAGGCAGAACACCCTGCAGGGATTCCTCCTTACCTAATACTCTTTTAGATGAATCACAAAGCAGAGGCCACTTCCACTTAGAGCTGTCAAATATCTCTTAGTATTTCCCATGATCACAAGAGTCTTGGCCTTCATGTCGGTCTGAGCTAAATGATGCTCTTACTAATTCTGTTTCCCTTATACAAATTCCCTGGCAGCTTTCAGTTCAGTTAGTTAAATAAACCATAATTTCCTGCCTCAAATGTCAACTATTGTGGCCCAGGGTTCCCTAAGGGTCTTGCTGTGTTTAGATCAGCTGCTTCACAATCTGAGCACATTCTCCTCCTTCTTTAAAGCATTTTCCCTGCTTTTTCACATGAGGGCTTCCCCTGCACAGGAAATCCAGGCTTTATCTGTAAAGAGAATAGGCAAGTTATTTTCTCCAGCATCAGAGGGATTGCAGGAAGCAGCTCAGTTATTGCACTGAATTGGAGATTCAGCAGGATTCAGCTCATGACACTCAAAGGAGACATTCTTTGGTTGCGGGGCATTGCAAAGTTATGTGTGGAGACTTGTGCTCTCTTCCTGGGAGTCAGAGGCCTTCACCATTCACTGCATCCTTTCTGGGTGGCATGCTCAGGCTGCCTCCCTACGTGGGCTTGGGCACATCTGGTTTTTGTAAACAACCTCAACACTTTCTGAAGGAATCTTTGGACTTTCCTCTCCAGGGGAGGAGGTCAGGGTTCCTTTATCAGGTAAACTGCTGATGGAACAAGGAGGTGGATGTAGGTGCAGATTTTGAGGCTGCAGTCACAGTTTTAACTCTTTCCTGAGAGCTGGCATGCCAGAGGTGCACAACCAGTACCTACCTTCCTTGAAAATAACACCTGAGATACGTGTGCCATATGCATGCAAATGCTACACAGCACTCACTGAAACAAAAGCTGCTTCCTCCTGACAGTGCTGCTGCACTCAAGCAGTGACCTGGAGGACACTGGTCCCTGTTGGGTCCAGTGCTGGAGAAATGCAGCACCCGATACAGACTATTCACTCTTGAGAAAGGTCCTGATTTACTTGCTCAGGAACAAGCAGCCAGCCTCCCCATCTCCATTCAAACCCATGCCACACTCTGTTGGGAGCAAAGGACACGGATTTGTTTGCATGTTTTGGAACATGAGATAAGCAGGCAGCACCAGCCCAAACACTGGTAATGACTCTTCTGCAGTGCAACAGTAGTCCTGTGCTCCAGAAGCAACAGTGTCTCTCTCTCAGACGGGCGAGCGCTTCACTGCTGAACGTGTTTCCAGATGCCCAGATTTATGATCTTGGGCTGTGATCCCTCCACAGGCAGCGCTCAGGAGGGACCTGCAGGGCACTGAGGGCCCCAGCTGTAAAGCTGGGCAGATTTCTGCTGGTGGGGTAAGGTAAGTTAAGGTCATAGAATCATAGAATCATTAGAGATTGGAAGGGACCTCGAAAGATCATCTAGTCCAACCCCCCTGCCACAGCAGGACCACCCAGACCAAGTCATACAGCCAGTCAGGGTTAGAGGGGACCACAGGATCATCCAGTTCCAACTCCCCTGCCATGGGCAGGGACACCCCACCCCAGATGAGGCTGGCCAGAGCCTCATCCAGCCTGGCCTTAAACACCTTTGTGGTACAGAGATCTGGCTCTAGAGCTAAAACTGGGGTATGGAATTGTTATTGACATCTCTTCTCATTCATCTATTTACCTGAACTCTGTGGGAGAAAAATCTCTTCAAACCAAACTGGGCCACATTCAAGCCCTTGCTGACTGTGCCCAGGGCAAACTCACACCTCTGACATTTACGAGCACAGCGGATGGCTCTGAGGAGCCACCACGTTGATATGGTTGTACATCCTACCAGTGACTGTTAGATCTCACTTGTTTGGTTGGGTTTTTTTCCGATCTCCATTAAATTGATTCTTGGCCAGTTTGTTTGGCAATCCTGCTGAAGCACTGCAAAGTGGATGTTCCTGGAGACAGGAGCAATGCTAAGCAACCAGATGGGAAAAGACCAGAGCAATAGGAAAGTGTATTTGTTTTTTGCTGTTTAAACATGATTTACCAGCTGGGAAACGATCTTGCAGGTTATATTGCAGTCCCATTAAACTAATCCAGAGCATAAACATCACACAACTTGATCTTACAAACATGCTCCATGCGAAGCGCCCTGGGTGCAGGAAGTGATATGGCAGGAACCGCTTAGGAGAAGATCACTGGACACGCAGACAGGAGCCAAGGACTCTCTGGAAGGAAGGGAATATTGGGTCAGATATAGCACCTCTAAGTATGGCTACGTCTTCCCAACACGTGGGGGATCTCCACCCACTTGTCAGCAGCCACTCTGTGATTCTGTGGTTCCACTGGAGCACTGGCAGAGCCAGGATTAAGAGAGAGATTATCAAAAATGTCACAAAAGAGAAGCTGAACAGAGGACTTCAGCCAGTCACAGTGTTTGTTGCACGAATGCCATAAGCACAATGCCCTAAACAGAGCACCTACAAAAGCTAAAGCCCTGCCACAGTGGATGGTGACAAATACTGCATTGCTTAGTCCTTGAGCTGGAGAATGTCCCATTAACTGCCTGCACCTCAGCCTCTCCTCTGTCTACTCTGACATGTGTGCAAGATTAAACACCTCCAAACTCACTATTTTAGCCCTTCCTTTCCTTCCTCCAGCATTATCTTCACCCCTTGTATCTGTCCTGTCCCTCGTGGCCCAACATCCTGGCTTGGTGGCTGCTCTCTTGCCAGCCAGGCCACCTCTTCAGTTCAGTTATCCAGAGGATGACAGCAGGGAGTGGACAAAACATTGTCTCTTCTACTGCCAGCCAAGCTGGAAAGGTCCCGGGCTGCCATCTGAGCTGCTCGCAGGGTGCTGATGCAGTGCCCTTGGCTTGGGACACCCACTGCAGACCTCATTTGGAGCTCCCATGGCCCAACAAGGTGGCCCCAACACTGTAACTTGCTGGTGTGAACATTTTAAGGATACAAATGGCCACTGCCCACTAGTGAGAGGAGACAATTTTACTTGGCTTTGTAAGATTTATTTCTAGACTTGTAACTTGAGAATTAAAACTGCATCGAAGTCTCCTGGTTGTGATGCCTGCCACACCTTCTTCTTTCTTTTGTGTCTCAGTCTTAGAGGCTGCTGTTTTAATAACTGTTTGCAGTTAAAATCAATGCCATGCAACACTGAAAAGCTTGAATTCCCAGCTTTCCCAAGGGAAAACACTTCCCCACCCGTCCCTATGGGCCAGGGCAGTGTTCAGCCATGTGTCTGTTCTGCAGCTCGGGATGCCTCTTGCACAAGGTTCCCCATGCTCCTCTGGACATGGTCATTCCTGCTGCCATCAGGCTTATGGGCCCCACACACATGAATCTGCCTAAGTACAAGGCTTCAAAGAGCCCTGTAGGGGAATAGATCTGGTTCTATCCATATTGGGGTATGGGGGAACGCGATGGTTAAACCCCATCGTATGTGTTCTGTTACTGTGGCCTATTTTTAGCAGCTGTGGTTGCAACTCCAAGTCACCTCTGAACTTCTAGTCGCAAAAATGAAACCGAAAATCCAATTAATTGGATCCCCAGAGTGGCCCAAAATGAATCCTCTCAATATTTATACAACAGATGAACATAAACAACTGTACAAGTATCTTTTTGTGCTCTTGGCTTAAACAGAAACCTCCTCTTCTGGCTGGATAGGGAATGTACCAGCATCTGTGCTGTGGATAACTGTCACTAGGAGTTTGTGGGGTTTTTTATGACAGCATCAGTAAAATGTTGTGGCCACTACAAGGTGTAAGGGCTGGCTGCCAGGTTTTGCACCTATTCTTTTGAGCCTGAACTATTTTTTTACTTAAATCATTTTAACTTTAATGTATCTGTGTGGAAATGAGTTCCTTCGGCATAATTAGTCCTGATTTGCATCCGTGGAACCAGAAGAGCATCAGCCCACCCATGCTCCATTTTCTTGGCCAGTTTGCAAGGCAGTCAACCCAAACCAACCCTAGTGGATATTTCTCTAGCTGATGGAGCAATGTGGTTCTCATCTCACACTTTGGTTCTCTGCTGCATGAGAATGCTTTTCCACACATTTGCTATTTGTTTTTGTTTTGCCCAACCTGTCTGGTTGCTTGGCCCTCTCCATGACTGTTTCTCAGAAAGGCTCAGACAGCTCCCTTCTGCCTTCTCAGAGGAAAGGTGCCATTACATTGTTGTGCTGGGTGAAGTGGTTTCTCATACATGTAGCTGAATTCTCCTAACAGGAACCAGGAATGGGAGTGCAAGGAAGTTTATATTCTGACTCCTGAATTCTGGTGAAAGAGTCAACGCTCCATCACCTCCCACAAGGTTATACAATTTTTTTGAGGAAATGGTTACTGTAAAAACACCACTTGTCTGCATTAAAACAAATGGAAGCTCAAGAATGTGTAGTTCATCAGATCACATGAAGCTTTGTGAGACCTCTCAGCAAGGGGAAGCTGACCCGAAACAGTGACGCCTGACTGGTGCCTCAGGGCTGCGCCTGCTCCATGCCCACCCCAGCAATCCTGTCCCTCTTCACCTCTGGCTGTCCTGGCACCGGTGTCAACACCAGCACTCAAAAGCCAATGCTCTGAGCCAGATCAGCAGAGGTGATCTGGGTTAAAAAATAACCCAGAAAAATATGTTTGCCCGTCTCCGTGTGCATGTTTGAGAGTGCGCTGTTTCCCCATGTGATTCATGGAAAGCCTGTGCCAAGGTCCATGCTGGTACGAGGGCAGACAAGAGCAAGGGGAGTAGTGGAGCAACCCCAGGAGCTGGCAAAAAATATCGCTGACACTGCTGAGAAATGTTGTATCTTCTGGAGCCGCCTCCCTGGAACCACAGCAGCTGAATGAGTGTCTGCAGCCTGCAGGCCTTAGCAAAGCTGTCCCATCTTGAGATCTTTGCTCGCAGCCTTATTCTTATCAACGGGTTGGTCGTTCCCTTGGTCCGTTTATTGCTGTAAAGTCAACTGTATGCAGTGGTCTGACTGATCTAATCTAATAAGGCTTATAAGCAAAAGCTCATTTGCCTGTCTTCATACTCACAACAACTACATCAACACTTGATCACTCTACTAAAAATCCTTTAAGCAGTTCTGAGTGATTAAGCTTTGTTGCCCCTACTCTCTTTTGCATCCTCCAGTACTATGCTTTTCTTTTTCTCATTTCTTTCCTGCAAATTGACTCTGTAATTGACTTCACCATGGAGGTGAGTGAAGAGACTCTCATTAACTCGAACAAGCTGCAGCCCAGCACTCCTCGAAGGACTTGAAATGAAGGACACCTTTTCTGCTGTGTTTCTACTGCTTTTTCAGAAAGTACCAGTCTGTTACAACAGTAGTTAGAAATGCCAGCTACAGCACAGGTTGCCCTCATGCACCCAGCAAGAGACAGACAGTGAAAGCCAAGCAGGAAGTTTGTGGAAGAAGTGAGACCTAAAAATCCAGACAAGATAAGTGCAGATCTGTTGCCCTCCCTGCTCCCAGCTGTGACTCACATTCTGCTGAGACACAACAGCACATGTATCTCTGCAAGTGCAATATTCTCTAATCATTGCCCTGTCTGATAACATTGTGGGAAGCAAAATGTTAATCCAAACAGAAGGGCTGTCCCTTGGGTTCCCCGGTGCTCTTTGCTTGCACAGCAGCAATTCTGGACTATGGCGTTTCCAACGACTCCTTAACATGAAGGCTGTTTGCAAGAGGGCATAAGTATGTCTCACAGGGCTCAAAGTTTCCTAGTCCTTTAGCCATTCTATTTTGCAGCATTAGCAGACACATTGCCATACCCAGCCTCGAGGAGAGGATTGAGCTGAAGGGACTTTTTCTGCCCAGTTTATAAGACCTGGCTAGAAAGCAGCCATTCATCACTGAGTTCAGTACAAACATCAAACCTCCAGCCCAAGCTGAAGTAAATCCTTGTTCCCATTAATTGCTCAAAACAAAACACCAATGCTAGTGCACCGTCACTGCTGGAGAGTGTGCCACACCTTCGTGCAGCTACAGAGTCAGCCTCAACTGCTAACAGAGCTGTGTTTTTTCACAGCAGCAGCACAAACATACGTGAGCTATCATGAGATGAGAAGCAGGCACTGACAGTGTGCCCTGAAGTCAGCAGTTCTGCACGGACACACGAGCTGATTTCAGCACATTTACTTCACAGCAAAACCATGCTGTCAGCCTTCTGGCTGATTCTGCCTCAGGGAAACAACTGAATGCTGGCCATCCATGGAATCATGGTTTGAGTTGGAAGGGATCTTAAAGGTCATCTAGTTCCAACCCTTCTACCGTGGGCAGAGACACATCACCTTTCACTAGACCAAGTTGCTCAAAGACTCAGGCAGCCTGGCCTTGAACACTTCCAGGGATAAGGTATCCACAGCTTCTCTGAGCCACCTCTGCTAGTGCTTCTTCACCCTCACACTGAAGAATTTCTTCCTGATACCTAGTATGAAACTACTGTCCTTCAGTATGAAACCATTACCTCTCGTCTGCTTCAAAGCTGCTTCCAGAAGCTTAAAAAACTTCTTCAGCAATGAAGATACATTCAAAATCTCTTCCTTAAGCTTCCCAAATGCTTGATCTAAACCCTGATTCAGTTGTTTGTGCTAGATTTATTGTCCATTACACTTTGGACACTTGCTGACTCTGTCTCCGATGCTGCATGAACCTGGTGACAAACAGCTTCCGTTGTGCCAAGCGGGAAAAAATTCAAACCCTTTATCCAACACGACAATATAGATAATAGAGAAGCACTTTGGACTTCTCCTAAAGGGTACGCAGATCTTCGTGATGTTTTATTTGCATGAAGTTTTGCCCTGTGGAAGAAAGATTAGGAGAAAGCCAGCCTAGGTCCGCACTTAGCAGAAGGGCAGAAGATAACTGCATGGACACGTTATTTACCCGACCGGTAAGAGTGACTTTGGAGTGTGGTCTGACATGCTTTCTGAATAACTGCTTGAGACTTTGGTTCCCAAACACTGTCTAACTCTCTGCTGCCAGCACAGGCATTTTAAAATGACTGGCCTCCTACAGCTGTCTAGCAAGATGGACAGGAGTTTGTAGGCACCATCTGGATCCTTCTCCGTAAAATATCTTTTCTTCTCTAGGTAGAACTCTCCAACAAAAATTATAGTGTCATCATCTCAGTCTGGTGAGGCACAGGACAAGCAGACCGGCTGTGGCCCAGTGAGCTAGGTACCACAGCTAAAACTGCCTGCTAAAAATCAACCCTCTGGCAAGGTAGTCAGAGACAGCCACTGCACGAGGGGATGGAACCACTGGTAACCAGCTTCTCAGGGCCTGTTTTTTTTTCCCAAAAGCATCAGCTAACACCAGTTTTGCCTGCTTCTGATCTTATTCCCAATGCTCCTCTGTATTTTGCCCACAGGCAAATGTCTGAAGCTTGAACACTTACAGTATATGTCTAGAGGAGCAAAAAAAAGGCCTGAGTTAGCTTCAAATATTTCCATGCTTGCAAGAACAACAAATTATGGGTCAATAAAGTCACATCTTCATGTTCCAAGGACAGAGCCTTTACAGGGACAAATGTGAGCTTGATGTCTCTCCTCCCCACCTGTCTCACCAGGGTACAGTAGAGGGGAAGAAGAACCTCTCTCGATCTGCTAACCACCCCACTTCTGATCCACCCCAGGATGCTGTTGGCCCTCTTGGCCACAAGAGCACATTGCTGGCTCATTGCCATCCTGCTGTCCACCAGGACCCTCAGGTCCCTTTCTCCTACACTGCTCTCCAACAGGTCAGTCCCCAGCTGTACTGGTACCTGAGGTTGTTCTTGCCCAGATGCCAGACTGTATTTATCCTTGTAAATTTCTCCCTGCCCAGCTCTCCAGCCTGTCCAGGTCTCGCTGAATGGCAGCACAGTCTGCTAGGGTGTTGGTGACACCACCCAGCTTTGTGTCATCAGCAAACTTGCTGATGGTGCACCCTAAACCCTCATCCAAGCCATTAATGAATAGATTGAACACAACTGGTCCCAGTACTGACCCTTGGGGGACTCCACTAGATACAGGCCTCCAACCAGACTCTGTCCCATTGACCACTACTCTCTGGCTTCTATCCTGCAGCCAGTTCAAGATCCACCTCACTACCCGATCATCTAGACCACACTGCCTCAGTTTGGCTGCCAGGATGCTGTGGGAGTCTGTGTCAAACACCTCACTAAAGTCAAGACAGACCACATCCACGGCTCTGCCATCATCTATCCACCTGGTTATGCCCTCATAAAAGGCTATCAAGTTTGTCCTGATCCCCAGGACTTAGAAACAATGATGGAGAGTGGCTTAGCAATGACTTCCACCAGATCCCTTAGCACACGCAGGTGCATCCCATCTGGGCCCATGGATTTGTGCACATCCAGTTTGCTTAACTTATCCCTAGCCCAGTCCTCACCAACCAAGGCAGGCTCTTCTCTTGTCTCAACTTCCTCTGGAGTCTCAACAGTCTGGGGTTTGATACCAGGACAGCCCCCAGCAGTATAGATAAAGGCAAAGAAGGTGTTCAGTATCTCAGCTTCATCTGTATCCTCTGTCTCCAGGGCACCCACCTCACTCAGCAGGGGGCCTACATTGCCTCTGGGTTTAGTTTTACCTGCAGTGTATTTGAAGAAGCCCTTTTTGTTGCCCTTGACCTCTTTTGCACGATTTAATTCCAAGGAGACTTTGGCTTTCCTAGTTGCATCCCTACATTCTCTGACTAGTGGGACATCCTAGGATAGTGGGAGGCTCTCTGGTTTTCATCAAGACCTTATAATCATCCCAAGTGGCCATCCCCGCCTTCCATGAGGTATAGACTTTCTTCTTCCTCTTGAGTTTGCCTAGCAGTTTAACCACGCATGTCTTCCTTGACTTCCTTCCTGTTGGAATGCTCTTATCTTGGGCTTCAAAGAAGTGGTCTTTGAATATTAACCAGCTATCTTGGGCCTCTTTACCTGCCAGTGCCCTGTCCTGTGGGATTTCCCCTAGCAATTGCTTGAAAAGGCCAAACTTGGCCCTCCTGAAAGCCAGGGTTGTGATTCTGCTAGCTATTCTGCTCCTGACACATGAGACACTGAACACCATCTTGTGGTCACTGCACTGCCCTCAACCTTCACTGCTTCAACCAGACCCTCCTTGTTGGTGAGTACAAGATCCAGCAGTGCTCCTCTCCTAGTGGGTTCCTCCACCATTTGCATCAGGAAACTGTCACCAATGCACTGGAGGAACCTCCTAGACTGTGGATGGCTGGCTGAGTAGGTCTTCCAGCAAATATCAGGGTAGTTAAAATCCCCCCTGACAACCAGGACCTGTAGCTGTCAGGCTGCTGTCAGCTGCCTGTAGAAGACCTCATCAACTTCCTTCTCCTGATCTGGTGGCCTATAATAGACACCCACTACAGTGTCACCCAAGGCAGCCTGCCCCTTAATCTGCACCCACAAACTCTCAGCTCTCTCTTCATCTGCCCCTAGGCAGAACTGAGTACATTCCAATTGCTCTCTCATGTAAAGAGCAACTCCACCACCCCTGTTCCTCCTGAAAAGGACATAGCCGTCCATGACCATATTCCAGTCATGCGAGCTGTCCCACCATGTCTCTGTAATTGCCACCAGATCATAATCACCTGACTAAACACAGATTTCAAACTCCTCCTGCTTGTTCTCCATGCTGCATGAATTGGTGTACAGACATTTCAGGGAGCAAGCTGAGTGCTCCGATTTTACGCTAGGACAGTGGGAGGCTGTCTGGTTTTCATCAAGACCAGAGCTCTGTCCCACTGGTGTGCACCCATCAACAATCCCACTCCCCTTCAAATCTAGTTTAAAGCCCTCTGAATGAGCCCTGGCAATTCCTGCCCCAGTATACCTTTTCCCTTCTGAGATAAACCTCTCCCACATGTACCTGTCAGGTCTGGTGCCTTATAGAACCAGCCATTATCAAATAACCCAAAGCCCTGCCTGTAGCCCCAGTCCTGTAGGCAGGCATTTATGGACTGAATCTTTCCATTGCAGTCCATGTCCTCACCCCAAAACGGAAGTAATGAAGAGAATGTAATTAATGCCCCAGACCCTTTAACCAAACATCCTAAGGCCTTGAAGTCTTTCTTCATTCCCCTCAGGCTATGCAATACAGCTTCCTCCCCACCAGTCTGGAAGATCAGCAGTGTGTAATAGTCAGGTGATCTCGCTAGGTTAGGGAGCGGGCTCCATGTAAACTGCAGACTTCCCTATGATGAGGGTCAACTCTTCATACTGGGCCTTCAGTTCCCTTCAGGAGTGAGTCTCCCCTTCTTCTTTGTGAAGGAGGTTGTCATATTACTGGAAGACCTTGCCGATTTATGCGACAGTGCTAGGACCTCTGGAATAGGTTACTTATCCTCTATATCCTTATTAGACTGACTGCTTTCCAGGAGGGGCTCATATCTATTTCTCAGTGGCAACTGGAGAGGGGAGGCTGGCAAAGGGGGTACTTGCCTTCTGCCACGGCTTGCACTTGCCTCCACTCACCCCTTCTACTTGGGCTTCTGTGCTCCATATGGATGCATTGGTTCATGTCTCTGCAATTGCTTGTTGAAAACTTCCAACATGTAGTTCTGGCTGGAGGAGACTGGAACTACCATGCTGGGAGCCAAAGTTCCCAGGCTGGGGCACAGTGTGACCAGCAGTGACAAACTGCACTGCTGGTGAAGTGCCCAGGGATGGATAGCGTGTCCGGGAAAAGAGAAAACCCTATGGGAGAGGAAGCAAAATACTCCAAAAATACATGCAAGTGGAAGGGGCCTGCAAAGGCTCTGCCATGTGGGCTTGTAACTGCTGGCTCATGCCTTTGGTCCAAGGGTTCCAAGGGTTCCTGGGGGCACCTGGGGCTCTGAAAGCCCTTTTCACTGCTGACTTTGCCCTCTCCAGCAGCCTCTGACGATGCTGTATGATGACATCATGGTGTGTCGGCCTTGGCCAATGAGTAGCTTCTGACATTTGAGCTGGGAACTGTCCCCGTGCTCCAGAACAAGGCCTGCACCATAATTCTTCACAGAAGCAGGTGCCTCAGTGCCACAGCACCTTCCCACATGGACTTGCTCACAGTTCTTCCTGAGCTTCTTGCAAGTTCTTTTCAGAACTGTAAGCAACATGGCAAGGTGCTGACACAGGAAGTATGAAGGGGTGGTGAAAAGGCTTGAGAGCTTCTGGACCCCTCAGTTCAAGAAGGACACAGAACTGCTGGAGAGAGTCCAGCGCAGAGCAACAAAGATGATGAAGGAAGTGGAGCATCTCCCTTGTGAGGAGAGGCTGAGGGAGCTGGGTCTCTTTAGCTTGAAGAAGAGGAGACTGAGGGGTGACCTCATTATAAATACGTGAAAGGTGGGTGCCAGGAAGATGGAGCCAGGCTCTGCTCAATGTCATCCAGTGATAGGACAAGGGGTAGAGGAGGTAATCTGGAACATAGGAGGTTCCACATGAATATGAGGAGGAACTTCTTCACAGTGAGGGTGACAGAGCACTGGAAGGGGCTGCCCAGGGAGCTGGTGGAGTCTCCTTCTCTGGAGATGTTTAAAACCTGCCTGCATATGTTCCTGTGAACATATGTTCTAGGTGATGCTGCTCTGGCAGAGGGATTGGACTAGATGATCGTTTGAGGTCCCGTCCAGTCCCTAATGTTCTGTGATTCTGTGAGAAGTCCAAGCAATCTGGCATGGCCCCATGATAACACTGGTGTTTGCTGGGAAAAGCCCAGCTGCTTACTTGCACTGATTTTACTGGGTCAGTACTGTATGAAACTGTAATGTTTTTGTTGCTCCACTTCTTTGTCCTGAACATGAATTTGCTGTTTCAGGATGTGATGAGGGAGTGGGTTTTGGGTGCTCAAGTGTCAGAGAGAGAAGGAAACACTGTGCCCTGTCTTTCCAGCTCTTTATAATTACTTGGTTTTCTGGGTCTTCCCTGGGGGAGTTTTCACTTCCTTCTGCCAATTGTACATGGAGATTAATTACACTGATTCACATCCTGGACCCTGGCACCTGCTAATTACGTGTCTGTGTGGAGTGCAGTTAGGGTATGCCCTATGCTGGGCTTCCTGAACTCATTCCAGAAAGGTAGTTCAATGACTATTTCCTCCAGTGGCAAAGCTCACTCAAAACCTACCCCCCATTTTTGTCCACTTCAGGCTGCTCATTGCCCCCCTCATGGACTTCTCCAGCCCTCTGTTTTTGATTTTCAGTTCAGTGGAGTCCCACAGACACTTACATGGGCACAAAGATAAGATCAAGGAAGGCAGAAGGAGTGGCAGGTGGAGAAGTACCTGTCCCCACTGAGCCTCTGCAAAGGGCTTTTAGGTTCCAGTGATGCCTCCAGGGCTAAAAATACAAGCTGCAACTGCTTTGCCATTCCCAGGTGATTGTTGGTGTCAATATTCCTGTGTGATTCTCTAATGCTGGGCAGTGATGTATAAATGCTGACCATTAACATGACATCTGTACCATCCATACGTGATGTTTGCAGTAAGAGTCCTGAAATGACAGGAACCAAGTATGACCTATCCAGAGTGTTATGAAGGCAGCTAAGCCTGAACTGTAGGCTCTAAGACAAAGTCATTTTCAGCAAGGACATTTCTATAGCCCACACAAAGAGAGAAAGTGCTTTTTTGGTTACCCCCCATCTCTGCTGGGTTTGAACTAGACTGTGAAAGGCCCAGCAGCCAGGTATGCCAAGCACATACGCAGGGGAAAGACCTCCCCCTCACTGTAATCCCCATCCTTTAATAACACTGCACAAGTGTTTGCTCCTCTAGCCAGGCTTTGGCAAGGCTGCAGAAAAGAAAGCAGTTTAAAGAAATGTCTGCTGCAGTTGTTCTTCCCTCTCAGATGAGCTTGTGTGAGCTGTGCACAATTTCCCTGCACACCCTGCAGCTGTCCCTGGTGGGCCACCAGGAGGGACGGACCACGCTCTGATACTTCAAGCTATTCTGGGGGCCTCTCCTGCTGACTTAACAGCTATTGTAGTTTCTGTCCATGTCTGTGGAAAAACCAGGTGTTAATCTGACTTTAGCTGTCTCAGGAAGTGGAACATGAATTTGGGGGTTGAGGAAGCACACCAGCCTCCAGAAGAATTTCCCTGTTCCCAGGGGAACCCCGGCACCAGGAACAAAGTGCAAGTTTTGGTTTCAATTCACTTTTTTAAACTACTGCCTTTTCAAAAAGCAGTTTCCATAGTGACAGGGAACTGTGGTACCATTGTGAAGGTCCAAAAAGCCCCATCTGGGTATTAGTCAGAAATTCAGCAGCACGTCCAGCTCTGGAGCAGCCTGCCTGCAGCCCCTGCTGCAATCACAGTGCAGCTCTGCTTCAAATGCCTTCCCTACCCACCAGCTACACTTTCAGCTGCCTGTGGGCTGCTACCCCTGAGCACTACAGCTTCACGTAACCACAGCTAAAAAGATGGATTTTCAAAAAGGAATATGTTTTGGGTGGTTTTAACTGTATTCAAGCTTACTTTGTTAAGTAGGGAAAAACAGATTTGAAGACACCTTTCGACTACTGTTTCCTCATGCAGACTGTGGTGAAAAATATGAGACATGCTCATGATCATCTGGCAAGTCAGCAGAGGAGCTGGCTGAAAGCTCAGCTTACATTTCATTCATACCTACTGGAATGTTCTGCATCTCACCTTCCCTCTTGCTGTCTGTCATACCCAGTACTTCCATCCCTCCACATAATCAAAACTTCCTAGAAGGTTACAGGAAATGGCACAATCGTATTATTCATGTTATTCATCTGGTCCTTGCTGTAACACATAAGTTTGACAGAGCAGCTCAAAACATCTGCCAGGCCCATCCCAATACCAGCTGTGGAGGTTTGCCACCACATATTCACGGAGTGCTGGCTGGCCCTCATCTTTTCTTACCTGCTGGAGTATGTTCCAGCCTCTAGTATGCAAAGAAATGCAACCACAGCAGCACGCTCACACTCTTGACCAATACTACAGGTACCTGTCAAGTGTTGATGTTAGCTGTAGCTTTTACGTAATGTGTATGGTGCACATGCAAGAGGTACAGCAAATCATGGTTGTGCTCTCTGTACAAACCTCAGGAACCCTGTCGGGGGGCTGGCACTTCTGTCTGTCCTCAGGACGACCCAAGGCCACAGACGACAGTGAGGGTCTCTGTGCCCTGCGGTGCCACTCAGAGTGTGACTGCTTCTCAGCAGACACAGCCAGCCCAGTGGGGATGAGGATGCTTGCCCAGGTGGACACAGGAGTGTACAGCTCCAACAGGAACTGCTGTGTGTGCAGCAGTTTCAGAGCGGAAAGGTGCCAGCCGGCCAAGGCTGACCTGGTGTGGAAGGCAGGGTACCTGCCTGACAGAGCATACAGCAGCCACTTCTCCAAACCTAGCACTTTCAGTTCTATGATAAACCAGTATTTTTCTTTACAATTTTACAATCATTACTCCTTTCCTGATCCTCCTATTTTCACCAGCACGTGTGTGGGACCTGTTTGTAGCTGAGATCACAGGCAACACAACAACGTGACATTGGTTAACAAATGTAGTTTTGTCAGAGCCGAATGTTTTCCGTGTTGTTCCCTGTCAAACCATCAGAACTGGTATAACCAAACAAATGATGGTCTTTTGGGTGCAAGACTTTAACTCAAAGGCCGTGTTCTATAGGAAAGCAAGCAGAAGGAGATGCACAGACTAGTTCTTATAGCAGCATTTCTAATGTAAGGGTGGATGTCCTGCACCAGGCTAATGGTTTGTCTCTCCCAGGGCTGAGAGCAGCTAACTGCTGCGGAGCTGAAGAAGAGGCCAAGAGGCTAGACATACTTGGTTTTTTCCAACAACCAGCAGCTCAGTGATTTAATAAGACAGAAGTGAAACTCTGTGTGTCTATACACATATATATATAACACCAGAACAAACTGAATACAGTAAGAACTATGGATGTCTTGAAAATGAATCATGGAGGATTCACCAAAACATGAGACATGCACCACTTATGATTGTGCATCTTATGACTGTGAGTGAAGGCACTGTCTCAGGTAGGTACTTCCTGCAAGAGACAAATTTTCCTTTGCCTCACTCAGGACCTTCAAGCGACCCTACTAAATTGTTAAAATTCTGTTTAAAAAGTGGCTGCCGGGAACATGTGCAATAAATAGCTGCTAAGATCAATGGCAGTCTTGCTGATTTAAAATCAATGTATTGCTTGCTGACGGTTCTGCGAGTGTTTTAGCCTGGGAAAATGCAACAGCAATTGGCTTTAAATAAACCTAGTGGTAAAAACCTTTATCTGAACTCATTAGTGACTCAGGTGGAATTTAGAATAATCCAGAAAATGCCCGTGACTCACACACAAGACTTTGAGGTGATCGGTGACTTTGGATACTGCAATGTATGGTGGGCCACTGGAAAATATCAAAGAACATAGCAGATGTTCTGAAAGTGCTCCCTGGAAATCAGATACTCATGGATACTGAGACTATCCACTGAGAGCCACCAGGCACTTTTGAAAACCAGAGACAGGTTGCTACAGCTGTGCTCTTCCTCTAGGAAAATTCCTTGCTCCCCTCCCAGCTTCTGGCTGGCCTTCATCCCCCTCACCCCTCCTCATCCCCTCTGACACCCTGTGACATGTGCATTCATGATAGATATAATCCCACAAAACCCTAAAATGCTGCCACAAGTTTGTCTTGTCCACAAGCCACCAGCACTTTTGGTTGGGCTAGGATACTCTCTCTCCTCTTCAAAACTTCTCCCCATCAGAAGTACGATTATCCAGATACTCAGCTAGGTCGCTTCAATGAAAATAGACATTAAAGCATTTGCCCTACCTATACTCTGTTTTGTAATCTAACCATTTAATTGCTTCATATTCTTTCCTACAAAACATCTCATGATGTTTCCCAGGGCAAGCCTTTGCCTCTTTTGTGGATGTTGTAACACTCCAGCAACTACCCTTCCTGGCTGTAGAGAGGTGTATCCCTAAACCACCAGTGAACTGACCACAGAAATCAGATTGGATATAAGGAAGAATCTTTTCTTGTTATGAGGGTTGTTATGAACAGGTTGGCCAGAGAAATTGTGGATGCCCCATCCCTGGAAGTGTTCCCAGCCAGGCCGGTTGGGGCTTTGAACAAACTGATGTTTGGGTTCAGAACTAAATGACCTTTAAGGACTGGTCCAACCCAAACCAATCTATGATACTAGCATCTGTAAACATTCTGTGTTTTATGATGTCCTTCCATGATGTAGAACACAATTTTTTTAAATGGAGAATATCTTTCTTTCCCTGTTAATCATTTTAATAAGATTTTTATATAGGATATAAACCCATCACAAAGAAGCAAAGCCCCATAATGACCTGCACTCTGGCTACGCTTGTCTACACACATCTCTAGAAACACAAACTTTTCTGTATACATGTGTACACAAACACTCTCACACACACACAAACAGAGCATTTCTTAAGCCCAAAGAGCAAATTGATTTTATGTCTGTGAAAAAATAATTCAAAGCCCATAAATAGATGATGTGTTGCCTTTCTGGCTCAGTAAATAGCCTGGAAAAGTGGTCTCAGGACACATGAATCTGCAGTATCTCCCCTTTGTTTTACTGAGAAGTTAATTCTGCAGTCTGAATTTACTACTTCATTATCATTATGGGATTTGCCAACACGTGGGAAGCAAAGGCACCTTCTGAATTTCTCTAGGCATCAGGAAATAAATCTGTATAGAAGGGAAACAGCCCAGTATGTCCTCATGTGTTGAGTGAAACAACTGATTGCTTGACATGAAAAGTATCGGGAACTAGTGCAATGACCCGCACACAAACTGATATTTCTCCATCAGGAGAATAAACCAGTAGGAAAAAAACCACAGACTGGGGAAGAAAAAGGGTCACGCTGTTATTGAAATATAGATCAGCTAATGTTAAAAAGAAAGCAGACACCTGTATAAGGCAGGGAGCTACTGCATATGGATGGAGCCACGGCATTGTGTGCAGTAGACTGAACAACATGGGATCCTTCAGAAAATAACTGGCTTCGTAGCAGCCTTGCTGAAGATGGGACTCCTCTTGCTTTCTATTTTTTTTCCCTGGAAACCATAAACAGAGCCCAGCAGAAGCATTTTCAAACATAAACACGCACAGAAGTACTTTATGCTTTATTTTGCTTTGCCCAACCCCCATAAATTTATGCTGGTGTAATTACTGCTCTGTTTGCTTACTGATAGTGAGGTAAAAATACCACATCCCCCCCCAGATTAGAACTGTTTTCTATTTTTTCTTCAATCCCTGCAATTGAAACAGAACAAAATGTGATGAGCCACATGATATCGCTCTTGCTCACACTAGTTAGGACAGGAGACAGAAGCGCCACCAGCAATGACAGCCCCACCAGGAGCACAGAAGGCACAGATCAAGACAGATCTGAGCGTGCTATGAAGCCATCGATCCTCTACTCCCTTTGTTTGCATCATCTGCTGCTCAGGGTTTCTACAGCAGGAACGGGTTTGTGCTGGGACCTGTTCTATCAGACCTTGCATTTAGATAAAATGTAAAGTATTTCTGCTCCATCCACTTTTCTAATAAATACTCCCAGATGCTGCCAACTTAGATGAAGTGTAAAATCTTTCTGCTATTTAGATAAAATGTAGATTAAAATGTAATTTAGATAAAATGTAAAATGAAATGTAAAACATTTCTGTTCTATCCAAATTCCTAACTTATACTCTAGAGTGTCCTTCGCTTGCTTGGTGGAAAAATGGACACAATGGCATACATAATATCATTAATCAATGAAATTAATCTCATTAAATAAACACAACAACAAATGTTTATCTATGTTCAGGTTGTAAAACCTTTGCCGTAGGAGCTGTCTCTATTACAAACACCACCATTAGGACTTTCTAATCTCTGTTTTTAAAGGGTTTGTGGAAGGAATCATCCAGAAATCACAAAGGTCAACCCCCTCACAAGCAAAACTAAATGAGATTGAGTTCCCCAGTGCCTGTTTGAGATGGGAAAGTGAGGACGCGCGCATAGCTTCCCCGTCACATCCGATGGGTTTCCTTGAGCTAATAACAAAGCATGAAAACCTACCCTGACGTGTTAATATGTTTTGAATGTTTGCATCAACAACACAGAGAAACACCTAATTTGTGAGATCAGGGAAAGCTTCAGTTGGTAGCCAGTTAAAAAGATAGATACTGCATTAAGATAGAATGAATGCAAAGCTGCATCCACCCCACTACCCTCTCCCACTCTGGGAGCAGCAGAGACAATATCTGAATGCTAACATGGCCCTACCCAGCACTGCTTGTCACTTAAATAAAGGCCAGGATAAGCAAAGCGTTTGGCTTAAGGATCAAGAAGCAATTTGGTTTCAGAGGTATTTAAATGCCAAAACATAATCAAGTCCATAGAAGGATTTTCAAAAGCAATTAGGAACCTAAGTTCTGAGAGTCCATTGGTTGTTCTGAAAATCCTGCGTGGCATCAAATGAACTGCATCCTTGGACAGTGAAATACCAGTTATCTTGTCCTGGCTCTGCTAGTGACCATGTCCCTTGATTTCAGCAGGGCAAAGTCATTGTTGTGAGAAACTGAAATTTCTTGCCATTCCCCTGTTCACCTAGTGCCCTCCTGCCCCAAAAGAGACAGTTTATCCTTTCTCTTCGTGCTCACTGAAAATGTTAGTGACCTATGAAGTGTTCTAACTGAATTTGTGACAATGGTTCTCAGTCTCCTGACTGCGGCCACGCAGGTCTTTGCTGTGCAGAAAACAGTTTGCTTGGATGTGACTGAGGTTTACTTACCGATTCGCTGCAGTGCTCCTCTGATCTGACAGTGCAGATTTGCAGGGCTTTTTTGTGTTGAAATCCCTCTCAGATTGGTAAATAATGCCACAAAGATCGCAGTGTCCATCCCAGTCCTGTCAGACGGTGATGGGCCAAACTCCCTCTTCATACGTGTCCATTGATGTAGATCAGGTTGCCTTTGTGGGATCTTGGGACTTCCATCCTACACATTCTGTCCTCAGAAACACGATACCTATCTGTTGCGCAAAGACTGAAAAGAATTGCACAAGTTTTTACTTTATAGAAGAAAATGTTCCTGTGATGTGATAACTACTGAACATTACTTTTGCTTAGGCTGCAAAGAGCAGACTGTGTAATCATCGACTATTTAAGTACTTGTTTGTTAAGAAGTGAAACTTTGAGCAAGATCGATTACATGTAGAGCAGCTTCCTGTACCCTGAAATATTAATCCTCAAGTAAAAACCAGCTGAAGGTAGTCCCTGGGCCACTACAAGCCTGAGCTGCTGCATCCCACTGCTATCCCACAGTACACGTCCCTCGCCCTTTTCTCTGTGCCAACACTAACATTTTTGCAGTCTCTGCGTGACCTTGGCAGGAGGCTCGGGAGGGTGAGCTGAGCTGAGAGGGATCGGCTCCCGGCCCCAAGGGGAGCCCTGAGGGGCCAGCGCCTGGGCGCGAACACAGGGTTTTCCTAGAGCCGCGGGGACAGGGCCTTCAAGCACCTGCGGAGCTTAACATGGAGGCAACGGACAGTGTTAACGGGGCACCTGTGAAGCAAGACGAGCCCCTGGAAAGGGAAAAGAGAGGAAACAGGGGTGGTGAGCACTCATGGGCGACCAGAAGCGGTGGCAGGACACAGGACTCTGTGTGAACACCAGAGATGTGGAGCGGGACAGTGTCGGGGAGGGCAGCAGTAGGGCTGAGGCCGTGCGAGCACGGCGCGGTGAGTGCTGCGCTCCGCTCTCGAGCAAACGAGCGGCGGGGGAGGCCGAGGCAGATCGCGGGCTGTGTCTGCTGCCCCTCCGCCCGTCCCGGCGCAGCCCGCACCTACGGCGGGCAGGGGCTCGCTGAACGGGCAGTGGGGGGAGAGGCCGCCAGGGGGGCTCGAAGGGCCGGTGGAGCCCAGGAGACGTTCAGGAGGCGGCTGGGGGCCCGCCCGTGGCCCGTCCAGGGTCCGAAACGCGCGCGGGACTCCGCGGGAAGCCGGCCGATGCGCGAGACAGCGCCACTCGCTCTCCCCGCTCCGCCCCTGGGCGGCCCCGGCCCCGCCCCCCGGTCCCCGCAGCGCATTCGCCGCGGGGGCCCCGCTCGGGTGACGTCACCGCCATGTCAAAAGGCGGCCCCAGCGGCGAGCGGGCGGCAGCGGCCGGAGCGGCGGGGACCCGCAGCAGACATGGTGTCCCCGGTCACCGTGGTGAGTGCGGGCCGCGCGCCGGGCGGGGGGAGCGAGACCCGCGGCCCCTCCGCCCTGCCTGGCTGCTGTCCCTTTCCCTCGCCCCGCTCCTTCCTCTTCCTTCTCGCCGGTCTCTCCCTACCCGATCCCCGGCGCGGTGGGCACTGCGCTCCGTTCCCGCCGCCGCCTCCTGCCTGTCGTTCGTCTGGTGCCCCCGCGGCAGCTGTTGCTCTAGCTGTGCCCCTGCGAACATCTGCAGCGCCTCTGCCTGCCGCGGAGCGCTCTGCCGGGGCGGCCCCGGGAAGGGTCCCGCTCCGCCGCCCGCGGGTGGCCGCGCCGGGCAGTGACCGCCCGGGATCGGACGAAGCTTGCCGGGGGCTGGGCGACCTCCTGCTGGGAGGTGGTCGGCCCTGACAAGCAGGTCTGACAACGGCACGGGACGAGGATGGTGTCACCTGCCGAGCTCCCCCCAGAGAGTCACGATACTTAATTAACGTAACAAGCAATGAGGCAGCGAGTCGCGCGGCCCCGTCAATAGATGACGTCGCGGCACAGCTGGCTGGAGGGGGCACAGCTGGCGGCGACTCGCGTGGCCGTGGCTCAGGGCAGCAGTGGCAGGTCCTGGCCCTGCAGGTGAAGCACGGCTGCCTCGGTGCTCAGAGAGGGCAAACCGCCGCAGTCCTGCTGCGCTGCAACACGTTGCTCCGTGTCCCTCTGTCCCCAAGGGGTCTGTCCAGGCACAGGGGTCAAGGGATGCCGGCTGTCATGGCCAGCTGATGGTGGGGAAGTTGCCCCCTGTTGTGCTGTGACACTGAGCACCTATTGCCCATCTCGAAGTTCCCCGTGGATCCATTATCAGCCTGTTTTGAGATGTTTTGGTCACTGGCCAGTCCGTTGTGCTCTCTCTTGCAGGTAGAAATCCCAGCCTTTCACTCTTCTTCACTCAAAAAGCTGGGGCTCAAAACTTACAAATGGCTTTGCCAGTTCTGCAAGGCAGCTTCTATTGTCTGATGCCTCAGAATTTTCCCCCAGTTATTAACATGTACCTGGTAAGCTCATCAGCAGCCTGGGGTTGACTTTTATCTTTGGAGACAGAGGGAAGTAGCTTGTAAATTATACAGTTGCAGTGCCAAACTTTTTGTTTGTGCTTTTCAAAAATAAGGTTTGTAAATTAAGAGGTTTGATATCTTCACGCTTCTGTGCCATGAGCTGAATTCATCATTAAGCTTTTGCATGGAGCAAATTATGTGCATGTACCTTGGAAGTAAAATCTTATGCTGGGATTATACTGGAATGGCTCAAAATGCAGGAGGTAGCAGATGGCTAAGGCCAATGCGTCAGGGGCATTTTGCAGAGTATATCTGAATGGAGCCTTAAGGTGAGGCAAATGGATGAAGTGTGTGCATGCACTGGGAAGGACACAGGCAGTCCAGACTGGAGTGTCCTTCACCTACACCAGAC
This sequence comes from Rhinopomastus cyanomelas, assembly GCA_013400115.1. Lineage (NCBI taxonomy): Eukaryota > Metazoa > Chordata > Aves > Bucerotiformes > Rhinopomastidae > Rhinopomastus > Rhinopomastus cyanomelas. The sequence continues at coordinate 160,559 of VXBP01008870.1, forward strand.
ATTGCACTTCAGGAAGGTAACTAGGGCAGGAAAATGTAAAAAAAACCTCCAAACAACCCTGCTTTCTTCACTTGCCCTTTTGACACATAGCACAGCGTGTTTCTGCTCCAACTTTGTCCTGAGCACGCCAACATTTCACTTAACCAAAGACACCTAATGCTGATGTGGAGCTGTGGAGAGCTGGAGGAACGGTGAGTCCAGAAGCTGCGGCCAGAGTTGCAGCTGCTCATCATGGCTGTAAGGTGCTCCAAAGAGTCTGAAAAAAAGAGCTGCAAGCCTTCATTCAGCCTGTTAAAGAGCATTTCTTTGCACATCATCTTTCAGGGAGTTTCCATGCTGCTGTTCCTCCAAAAGACCAGGCTGTGCCGTTGACTGCAGTGGTGGTGGTGTGGCCATTGCACCACTGCCTGCTGGAGCTGTACAGAGGCTCAAAATCAGGGTTGCTGTAGGGCCAGTCTCTCGAGGAAGGGCAGAGTAGAAGATGATGGGTCTGGCCACAGCTAGGTGCCACAGGCTGTGGGGCTCAGGCCATATCTCTATACTGCACTGCCTTCTGCTGCATAGAGACCAGGTGCTTGGAGCTAGTGTGCTGTGGCATGCAATGGGGGTGCTCTCCTCGGGGACAACGCCATAAGGCATAGTCAAAGTAGCTATTTGTCTACAGTGTGTGCCCTTTCCCAGTATCTTGCAGCATCAGCCTCAGTGGGAGGACGCTAGAGGAGCACAGCTGAGAGTGGCACGATTCTGCTTCCTGTTTTCAGAGCGATGGTCTCTGTATGTAGCTGCAGCAGATGGTCCTGGCTGCTTACACACAGTGTGGTCTGCTGCGTCTCCCCATCTTTCCTTCTTTAGAGACACTTACAACAAGAGTCTCAAACCCTGAGCTCTAGGCCTGATTTACCACTGATAGCTGGAGGAAGCCACAGAAGGAGGCATGGGCCATGGAGATGAAACTAGGGAGAGATGGTGGCTAGGACTTCTTGTCCATGCTGGCTGCCAGGTGTGCATCACAACCTGGAGGGTTGGAATGTTGACCCTAGGTGCAGTTGGAGACTGTGGCACTGTGCAGAACTACTCAGCGTGCTGTCTCTGGTGCTGCACCATCCGGATGTGTTGAGGGGGAAGCGTATCCACAAATACATGAGTCTGGGGGCAAAATACATTTAGAATATTGTGCCAGGTCTGCAGCTGAGATAAAGCTCTGGGGTCCTGCTGATGCCAGACTCTAGACTTGTGTGGTGCTGGGCTGTGGCAGAGAAGATGCATTTGTTTGCCAGTCCTGTTCCGGCTCATGAGCAATGCTCGCTCTGTCTGGGAGTCACCTTGGAGGGAAGCTTTTACTGCCTGAACTGTTAAGCAAGGATGAGCTTTCTGCTTAAGAATTATTATCCTTGATACTGCTCTGATTAAGAGCTGGGCTTTTTTTCCTGCATGGAGCCATGAGGGCTGAGAGCCTGTGGTTGAAGAGCAGTATTAATAATGGTGTATTTGCTTCATGGATATGTGAGGTTTAATTCCCTTCTTGTTCAGTCATCTTAATAAAAGTCCTTTCTCAGACTGCCTTATTAGTGATTTTGTCCTGCTTTAAAAAAATTGTTTCCCCCACTATATTTAAGTAATTTTTAGAGCTTTCAGGAGGTAGTCCTTGCCCTAAGGACCTTAATCTGCCCAGCAGGCACCATAATTACAGAGGTCACAAATGTGAAGGAGATGAGCCTGAAGACACAGTCATCCTGGTACTTACATAATGCTGTGTGCTCAAAGGGACCCTGTTTTCCCCCTAATATTCAAGCCAAACAGTCCTGGGCTTTATACCACCTTGAGGAAAACAAGGCATGGGAAATCTGAGGTGAACTTTAGGCTCTTTTACTTGAACTAGCACAGTCCTGTGCATGGGAGGAAGATGTAATTCCCTGGTTGGGACAGATGCCTACCCAGCAGCTGTATCTTGAGAATACCCATCCCTTGGTTGTTTTTTTTTTAACTCTTGATGTAGTTGTATCTTTAGACAGTGATTGGACTCTATGACCTTAATGGTCTTCTCCAACCTGAATAGTTCTGTGATTTTATAGCCGAGAGCGGAGCCTTCAGCCTGTCCCCCCTAGGTGGGAAGCAGCCAGCAACCTTCCTGGGAACAGCCCTCATCAGCCTGGGGTGGATGCAGGATGGCACTGTGGGGGAGTGTGAAAGTCACTGACAAAAACTGGGCAAAAAACCCCCTGAAAGGCACGACCTGGAAAGGTATTTGCCAGTAACAAATACTGATCAGGGCTTGAGAACTGCGGGGGTATCGTTTGAGGTTCTGAAGAGGGGCCAAATAGCACTGATCCAGATGAGTATAAAGACTTGATGTAAATCATGTTGCTTAGAGACTCTGTGCTGTGGGCAATTGCAGCAGTAGTAGGTCTGAGCAGAGTTTTAAAGGTGTGTTATTAGAAAGTGTGCTCTGCAACCCTCAAAATGCTATTGAAAACACGCAGCCAGAACCCTCTTTTAACTCTTTCAGCCTTTGCTGCTTAGACAATGTATTATTTCTGCATTAGTGAATAAAGCATTAGCCAGAATGGTTCCTTTGACTTGTTCTCTTTGTTTATACATGGCACTGTTGCTTTCACTGTCATTACTTAAACACAGCATAAATTGGGATTTTATTCTGCAGGAGGCTTGTAAACATGTGCATTTATACACCATAGAGACAATTATGGAAATAGAGCTCTCGTAAAAACCAAGTAAATTTAAATGAATTATAGGAAAGATTTCTAAACATCTGAAGTCAATGAAGAGAAGGGACTCATCAGCCTAGATAAGCTTAGCAGGAGCTTAGGGACACTTATGTCAGTCCCACCTTTTGGGGGAAGCCTTCCCAGTGAGGGTGACGGAGCACTGGAACAGGCTGCCCAGGGTGGTTGTGGAGTCTCCTTCACTGGAGACGTTTAAGACCCACCTGGATGTGTTCCTGTGTGACTTGGTGATCCTGCTGTTGCAGGGGGGTTGGACTAGATGATCTTTCGAGGTCCCTTCCAATCCCTAGTGATTCTATAAAAGCCTTGGTCCTACTGAGCAAAAAGCTGTGCTGATTTATACCAGCCAGGGCAGGCTCAGGTATCACCTGCTCCACTATTTCCAGGCAGAACTTGCCCATTCTTCTTCTGACACTGACATTCCTTGCTGTACCTGTTGCTGTGAGAGGGTAGGCTTGAGTACAGGTAGCTGAAATTGGAGGCTAGAAAGCAGGGCTTCTCTCACACTGTTCCCAGTCCCAACGTGGTTGCATTAAGCGGTTAGTGCCAATCACTGCTGCGGGCAGTGCTGTGGATTAAAAGCTTCATTAACTCAAGTGTGTCGCTGAAGTCACACGCGTCTGTTGTTCAAAATGTGCTTTGTGCTTTAAGATGATGGCCCTGTTCAGCAGCCTGTGCTTCAACAGAGTTCCTCTGCATAGGCAGAGATGCGTTTCTGCATTCCTGTTCTCTTGTTCAAGAATCTACATCCAAAGTACATGGAGTGACAGAGGAGCCAGTTATCTCTCCCTGTGGGTAACTGCATGATACTGAGGAAATAGTAACTCCAGGGAAATTAAACTCTTAGAAGAAGAAGGCATCTGGAACCCATCTTCTGTCAGCAAGTGGAAAGTCTTGAACAGGCAAAACATTATTAGTTGCATAACTTCCATCCCTCCCCAAGGCCCAAGTGGTTATTATATTAGCCCTTACTTATTCTACTACCCTTCCTGCCACACGATGCCTAAGACATTTGTCATTACAACAGAGACGCAGGTTTTGCTAACAGCAGAATGCCTGAAATGAAGGTGGTGGGTACTGCTGCTCCTAGCCCCCTTGTGCCCTTCCTGTTTCCATTTCTTATACTGCCCCAATCTAAATGGCATTTCAGCTAATGACAGGTTTCTGTGTGACAAGTGTGTCAGTCTAGAGCATCCCTCCATGTGGTGTTGAATGTGAACAAGTATCCAGGGGACACAGAGCAGGAAACTCTTAGAAGATTACAGACCACCAGAGCTGAAAGGCTGTTTTTTGGGCTGTTTGAGAGCTTTCCTGGAAGATTTCAAGCATGCTGGGGTGGCAAGGATTTCAGGTACCTGCAGAGAGCCCAGGAATTCTCCACAGCCTCTGACCCAGAACTGCACAGGGCTAAGCTCCTGGGTAAGTGCAATGTATCATAGACTCACTCACGCTGGAACTGGAACCATAGAATGGGACAGGTTGTAAGGGACCTTTAAAGGTCATAACTTGTGTCTCTTTTTGCATTAATTGGATGTTACAGGCTGACTCTTATGTTGCAAATCTGCTTATTAATGAACATGGTGGCTGGTTTGATTCACCTTGCCGGGAGCTTACGGAAACACCTTGTTTCTACAGGCAGCCTGTGCTCTATCCCAAAAATGAATCTCTGTAGGTTATTGGAAAACCTGCTACTGAATTGGTTTTGGGACTTCTACTGAATGGTGAGTTGTCCCTCGCTAGACACCAGCTTTGGAGACAGATGTGGTACCAGGGGGCATCAGGCATTAGATGTCCAGTTATGTATCAAAATTATATGATACTGGAATGTATGGGATGCATTTCTGCCAGTTACAAGTAGCTTCTGGTTGGCCAGTTGCTTGCAACTGAGGGCAGGCTTGTCATTAAGCTGCACACTTTTCAGCATATTCTAGACACACCAAGCAGATCCTCAGCCTTGCATGAGGCCATTTGTCTCCCATGGCTTCAGCAGAACTGGACTGGTGCTGGCTGAGACCATAGCTAGGCTTCTGTACCCCTATTTGCTTGTGTCAAGCCAGCCAGGGTGCTCGGGTAGCAGTGCTGGGTGGAACTCTATTGCAAGAGAAACAAGGTGAGTTCCACGAGTTTTCCCTGCAACCCTGACAGAAGAGGAGTGTGATGACAAGTTCATCACTTAATCGACGTTTGTGAAGTTTCCACTTGGCTCCTGTCCCGTGCATCTGTGGCCTTGCACCCTCAGTATCACTGGTGATCGGCTGCGTGCTCACTGGTGAGTGTGGTCACAGCCTGATTGCAGCAGGGGTTCTGCAGTGGATGCTTCATACATTAGTGTGAACCCCGGGATATGTGGGGTAGTGTTTGCACAGGAGAGCGGTTGTACCGGCCTATTCCGTGTCTGCTGAGTTTGGCACAAGAATAGATATTGGAATTAAAATCTAAGTCCGTTGTTATACTTTGACTTTTAAAGCTTGTTGATCCCGTGGTGGGCCATGAGGAGGGCCATGCTGCTTTTTCAGAAGAATCCAGAGTGGCAGCGCTCTAAAGAAATGTCTTTATTAGTGTACACTGCTATTTTTCATTCTAATTTCCTTGTGCTTCACAAGCTTTCAGCTTGCAGGACGTGATGGTGGAGGCCCCATCCCAGCAGACATTCAAGGTCAGGCTTGATGGGGCTCTGAGCAATCTGGTCTAGAGATGTCCCTGCTTGTTGTAAGAGGGCTGGGTTAGGTGACCTTTGGAGGTGCCTTCCAACCCCCCAGTACATTCTGTGATTGTGTGATACCTGGGTAGAGCTTTTCATTCAGCTTTCTTCTGGGCAAAAGACAAGCTGAGCTGTTCCTTCTGGGTTTTCCCACACAGCTCTGCTTCCTTTGCCAGATTTTGCTGATCTTACTGCAGCCTCTCGTGAGTGTTCATGCAGCACATGTGTCTTGTGCAGAGCTGTGAGCTGGCCACTCTCTTCCCCATCTCTCTCAGTTCTGCTTTTGTGCTGCTTTTGCAGAAATCTCACTTGGCCAAACGTGCATGAAACTGTTGTATGAGGCAGAAAGAGGAGCTGCAAAGTGCCTTCAGCATGCTGGAGGCAGTTTCACCCTTGTCACATCTTTGGGAGCGGCTTGTGGGGCTGGAACAGCCTGTCATGGGCCACCTGCTTTCTCTGCTATGGTAATGGCTCTTCAGCTTTTGTAAAGAGCTGTGACAGCACCAAAGCCTGCTACACTCTTCAGTTAAGACCTGTATGATCCCCACAGATTGTTGGTCAAATGAGGTCATCTGTGTTGTAGAAGTTGCTTCTGGAGGGAAGGGCCTCCCTTTCCTCCTAAATACTAATCCCTGCTGGCAAAGCAGCAAGTGTCTGTCCCTGAGTGCCCATTCTTACATGCATTGCTGCTGCTGCAGTGGTGGCTGGAGCCCTCCAACAAGTGCATGGATGTTGTGGTGGTTTGTGGGGTGCAAATAGCGCTGGAGAGGCGACAGTGAAGGCAAAAGGTGGGTTTCAGCCCCAGGGACAAGCCACTCTCTGTGCACACCCCTTGCTGCTATAACCTGGAAGCTCTGCCTCCCCTTGGTGCAGATAATGAAAGAGCTCATTCTCTGTGGGTCTACACCATCTCCAAGAGGCTGGTGGGAGGCCCTAGTCTTGCCACACAGCTCGTGGGGCAGATGTCAGTGTGCAGCTCTTGTCTGCAGCAGCCCTTACAGCAATATAAACCAAACATTACATCTTCCTGGGTAGCAGAAATCTGAATTTTCTTTCACAGAAAAGTGTGATATAAATAATGCTGCCTCTCCTGAGAACATGTGCTTGTAGCCTGGAAGCCATCCCCAGGATTAGTTGTGGAGACTTTTCCATAAGCAGAACAATTTTTGTATGTGGGTTTCAGTGCGACGCGCCAAACAACTGCTCCTTCTTATCCTGAGATGTTGCCTGGGACAGCACCAACTGCGTGTGTCAGGGGGCTGGCTGGCTAGCTGGCTGCTGAAGATCCCTGTAGCTTCAGAGCATCCTGGTGAGGTCCTGGGCAGCACTGGGGGATGCAGCCCCCTGTGCCCTTGGTCACCTAGGAAGAATGCCCTTGTGTAGCAGCACGTCAGCTCTGATGAGCAAATGAAAAGGCAGAGCCGCTGTGGTTTAGAAATTTAAGCATCTGCAAGGGATTCTTTTGTGAGTGCTGGAGAAAAGGAAATGTTCAGAGAGGTTGTTTTCTGTTACACAAAAAGGAAGATCTGGAATCCCAGGAGGAAAAAGCAGTCTTTGCTCTAAGACAAGATGCTGGCAGGCAAATGCTATTTTTTTTTGCTTTGATTTCTGAGAGCCAATGGACTATTCTGTAAGCATTAGTGTGTGACAGCTCCTACAGCCCTGCAGAGACATTTTAATTCTTGAGTGGCTTAACATTGTGGGTCACTGGCAATGGTGTGTTGTTGGCCGTGCTCAGAAAGCAATCTCCAAACTGCTGACAGCAATAGGATGGCTACAGATGTGGAGTCAATCCTTATCACTGGAGGTTAATGAAAGGTTTTTAAAATAGCCCTGCTTGTCCTGTGCTACTCTGTTAGACAGGACAGATGATGGCTGGTCATGGAAGAAAGCAAACCGAACCCAAACAGAACAAGCCCTAGACATCCAAGCTGAGTCTTCAGTTTAGGGTGAAATGGGTTTGTCTCTAACTTTGTTTTTATGACCTAACATCTGCTAAAGAAAGGTATTGCCACCTTGAAAGCTTTGCTGCAGGCCTAGAAAGCTGTGGGCAGATACCCTAGTGCCTTCGTAAGGCATGGGCTGGTGTCATGGTATCTCACTTTGCCTGGTCTGACTGCAGTAGGTCCTGCATCATGGAGGAGACTCCAGAGACACTGCTGCAAAGCTTGCTGTTACAGTTAGCCAAGCTAACATGGTTTCCTCTCTTCGGTATGGGAGACCACAGAATCACAGAATCATGAGGGACTGGAAGGGACCTCGAAAGATCATCCAGTCCAATTCCCCCTGCCACAGCAGGATCACCTAGACCAAGTCACACAGGAACACATCCAGGCGGGTTTTAAACACCTCCAGTGAAGGAGACTCCACATGCACCTTGGGCAGCCTGTTCCAGCGCTCCATCACCCTCACTGTGAAGAAGTTCCTTCTCATATTTATGTGGAACCTCCTATTTTCCAGCTTACAACCATTGCCCCGCGTCCTACCCTTTATGTGTGCTGTAACTTTCTTTATTGCCAGAGAGAACACCATAGTCCCATCTCTCAAGACAGCTTTGGACAATGTTTAAAAGACAAGAAGGAGGAATGGGCTCCTGATGCAACAGATGGCACACACAGTGCCCTGATGTGGTGGGAACTCTTTCCTTGCCTTCAGAACCCCCTTTAGTTTAGGGGACTGTTTTGGGACTGTACCCTCACATTTATAAGGCTCTGAGGAGTCTTTAGAAGGCAAGACTTTTGTGACCTTTCCCACATACAGTTTGACATCCCAGGTGTTTACAGAGAGAGAGCTGCAGAGAGCTGCGATGACCACGAGCTCCTGGGTCACATTGGCTGCTGAGCCAAACCAGCCTCGTCAGCAGCCCTGTGAGTGATCAGTGTGACTGCTCAGCTCCCAGTGCTTTCCATTTCTTCATTAAGCACCTGAGGACAAGACGGGGCTGCTGTTGTATTTGTATTGCAGCTTGGTTGACGTGGGCTTTGCTATTTCTATGTCAGTGGCAGTTTGGCTCCTCCTGCCTTAACTTGGGAAGGGGGAGAAGTGAAGGCTGCTTGCCCCCTCTGCCTGTTGTTGCTCATCTCTCTCCTTCACCACTGCAGGAGGATTCATGGCTGTAGCTGTTTTGTTGTCCTCTCAAGGAGGATACCCATTTTGGCTAAGGCTTCTCTTTTCCCTTCCTGAGCCATTTATTGAAATACCCTCACACATCGTGTCTTCGGTGCCATTTTCTTCTAAAACCTCTCCTAGACAATCCCTTCGGAAGGGTACTCCCATGTAACAGGTGATGGTGGCAAAGCACAGGTAACACACTCTTCTCTGAGTAGCTTCTGTGGCTGGGGACAGACAGCAGTCTGTGCTGCAGGAATCTCACTTGGAGAGCAAGCTGCGCCTGCAGTCTCACATCGCCGGCGCTCCCTGATAGCGGAGCCTCGCTCACGTGCTTCCCAGCTGGCCGGGCACAAAGCATCCCGTTCTCGACGCTTGCCTGCTGGGCACACTCAGCTGGGCAGCAGTGCCGTGGCCCCGCTGTGCCAAGTGTGCTGCTGTGCGGCGGGGACTTGAGCTGCAGCTTCCCTAGGGAGAGGCTGATGCAGGGAAACTGCTCTGCTGCCAGGCACCTGCAAGGAAACCGCAGCTTCGCATTTCCTGTCATGTTCCTGCATCAGTGAGGAAGATGCTTGTTTGGAAGATTTTGACCTCCGTGCTGACAGGATTTCATCTCCTCCATGGTTAAGCTGGAGATCAGGCTGAATGTCAATGTCATTGCGAGTCAAGTAGGATTTAGAGTTCAAAATGAAAATGTCTTCTGTGGCTCTCATTGCTGCATGCAGCTGAACGTGGAGGAGCACAGCTCTGCGCAGGAGCCCTTGTTAGATGCCTGGTGCCCTCTGCTTCTACCAAACGGTAACTGTTCTGATGCTGACACCTTGTACCACACTATAGCTGAGTTCTCTACTCCAGGACGTGGGGGGGCTGTGGCAAATTTGTAATGATGTTTGTCTGGCCTATAGCTGTAGCTTGGTGTTACAAAAACAGCCAAAGACTTCTAGCTCTCAGCCTGTGTGAGTCTGTTGTGGAGCAAAGCTGGGAAGTGCACCTAGAACTTACTTTACTTAACTATGGGGACAAAGACAGTACCCAGGATGTAGGAGGAGAGGGAGGGATGAGAGAAACCAACAAACAAGCCCTGTTTTGCAGGAGGAATTAAAGATAATCTGCGGGTGGAAGAGCTGGACCCATCTTTTTCCAGAATTTTGTGGCTCGTATAAGCCAGTGCCCTCCTTGACAACAGGTTCCCTCCCTCAAGCATCTCTCCCTGTTTGTATATGGAACAGCTGAATCCTCCCTCTTACACACACATCTGCTCCCTGACTAAAATTCCCTCTTTTCTATCAGTTTCAGTTTGTACACATTCAGAAGGCTTGATCTTGCGCTGTCTGAACAAGGTGGGAACGTTCAAGCAAGCCTTGGAGGGTGGTGTGTTTGCAGTCAGCTCATGTGGGTTCATGGCCAGGAATTGCCTGGCACTGCTGCTCTCCTCCTTGGTTCAGCAGAAGCTGTTGTGTCATTGAAATGTGGGGAAGATTGGCTGCCTCTGGGGTGGATCTGTGCACGCACAGGCTTCTTCTTAGGGTCTGATAATCCTGGTTAAGCACAAAGATGGGTTTTGTGTGTGCTCAGCATGATGGGGCATCGTGTTGGTTCCTCATGGCTCTGCAGATGACAGCCTGTTGCACACAGGTATTCTGTCCCACCTGTGGGCCATCCCCAGGCTGAAGAAGCTTTTGTGTGTGGCTCAGCCTGCACAGAGGGCAATCGGTGCCTTGAAAACTAGCCATATAATGAGAAACACAGGCCATGGACAGTGGCTACAAAGTCACATCAATATTTAGTGGCACATAACTGGGGACAAGACAAATGGCAGGGCATGATGATGGTAGATGTCACAAGACAGGAGAAACAGCTAAGCTGTGGATACACAGCCTAGTACTGGGCCAGTCCAGCCTAGTACTGGGCCAGTCCAGCCTAGTACTGGGCCAGTCCAGGTTACAGGAGGTATGGGTGGAGCACAAGGACCCAACTTTTCTTGGCCTGTGTGTTGCTCAGTGGACTAGCTGGAGGAATGTTTTTAACACACTTTTCCTGGAAAGCAGCATTTAACAGCCCAGTGGGTGTAAGCCGTATCCCGAGAGCAGGCTGGCACATAGCTGGTATCTGGAAGAGTCTGTATTCTCTTTATCTGTGCAGGCAGGCTTAGGAGTCTTGTGGAGTGGAAACATTATTTGATACTCTCTGTTATTTCCTTGGACATTGTGAGGCTTAGGAAGAGCAAACTTTCCCCAATTTTAGTATTTCAAAGCAACAAACTTCTGATGTTCTTACCTCAGGTGCAGGATGTCTCTCTCCTGTGACAACTGGTTTTTCTTTGTTCAGTCGTGATGTGGTTACAGACAGCTGTCTCCACAATGTCAAAGGACCGACTGTGCCATGTCTCTGTGGATGCTGCTTACTCTGGGGTAGAGGAACCATCTGTAAGAGGAGCTAGCTGTACTTTTGTTGGCCCAGTTAGGTGCCCCCAGCAGTTAGCACAGGCTGGCTGATTCCCTTCCAGAATATTTGTTTATACAGGTGTGAATCATGAGCATCTCCCAGTGTCACATAGCAGGGAGGTACAAGAAGAGATCATCCAGCAGGGACTCCTGGGCTCCTGGCCAGTCACCAATAACTACTTTTCAGATATTGCTTAGGAGCTGCTCTCTGAAGCTTTTGGTCCTATTTGTGTGTTACATCTTGCATGTATTTTGCACACTGGGAACTTACTCTTGGTCCTTATGACCCAGAGGTACTTGCTCAGGTCTGACACTTGTTCTGGAACTGTGTTTCTTTGTCACCTAGCCTAACCTCTCAAGTTTTCTTACACCAACACCAGATCACAGCCTGGCTAGGATAACTTGTGTGACAGCATCATCTGTCAGTGTGGAACAGCAGCAACAAGGAAACGAGCTAGATTTCTAACTGTAAACAGGCAAAACAAGAATGACTACTGTAACCCTTTGAATCTGTAGCAGCGAGGTGGATATCTAAGCTCCAGAGAGCTGCATGTGCCAGTACCAAGTTCTGTTGGAAGGTAACAATCATAGGATGGCTGAGGTTGGGCCTCTGGGGACCACTGGGTCTATAATCTCTTGGTGAAAGCCGGGACACAACTTCCTCCTAGTCTGCCTAAGTCTTAGAGGGAGTTGCTGGATTTGGTTGGATATGGGTAATTCCATAAACGGTGCTTTGACTGCAATCCCACAAATACAGACAGAGTGGCTTTACAGCAATCCAAACTAATTTTTAAACACTCTAAACAACCTAGTAGCCATAGCAGCAGAGAAAAATGCCCTAAATTGTGCTCAGTTTAGAATTTCAAAATTTGGGAAGCCCTGCCTTGCCATTGTATTCCGTGTGTTCTGTGCGGCATTTCAGCCGAGAGTAAATTAGGAGTGAAGGAAGCAGGAAGAAAAATGCATGGGAATCTGTAACAGAATGCCAAAGCCCAGTTTGAAGTATGAAAAGTACAAACTTCAGCAAAATGGACTTTGTCACCTGCATCAAGTGCTTCTTTTCGAACAGCATGGCACCATGGCACAGCCCCGTTCCGTCTCAGATGGGTGCTAAGGAGATGGGTGTTCTGATGCCATTTATCCATGCAGCCAATAACTAATGTTCACTTGCCCGAGGTACAGGCAAGTCCAGTCCTGGATTATGTGCTTGTTTTCTCTCAGGCCGCAGCCTCCACTCATGTCAGTACATGGTTTACAAATACCAGCCTGGACTTGTTCTCTGTGTGGCAAAGTTGCCCCATTACCTTTTCCAGGCCTTGGCCACACATCCAGACAGAGGAAAATCTTGTAGCCTCACCCTCTGGTTGCTTCGTGTTTTCTTGGAATACTTCTCCCAGGCACTTCCAGCGATGATACATCCCAGCAGGAGGTGCCACCCAGCGCAGGTGTCTGCACAAGCCGTGTCCCTCTCGGGCGCACGCATTTGGGTCGGAGCCAGCGCAGGGGCTCCCCGGAGCTGCACCATTCTGTAATGGGCAGGGGCTTGTTTGGAAAGAACTGATTTTAAATACTCTTGTAGAAAAAGTGTAACACAATACAGCATTAATGGGAAGCCCGTAGCCCTTCTAGATGCACAAGGCTGTTCTTTTACAAGGACTCTGTAGCACTGTAAGTGGTAGTGAGTAACCGAGCCTGGAATCTGACCCCTTATGCCTGAAAAATCCCTTAATTGTTATTAGGAAGGAAATACTGCAAACCATCATTTAAGAGTAATGCTGGCTGGGCTGGCAAGGCTCTGCGCTCGGGTAGTGACACATGGCAATGCTGAGGCTGCTGAGCAAACACAATCTCCAGCACCAGCGTGTATGTCTATCCAGTAAGGTAAGCTGCTGGGGAAAACAACAAGTGTAATTAAACCCGGTCTCTTCACACACACACAGAGGGGAGGGCAAGCTCTGACTGTAATGGTAGCTGCTCCTACCTCCTGTGTGCTGCTAACAGCGATGAACTGCAAACAAGGCTGAACTTGAACTTGATCTTTCAGTGTAAACTTTGGTCTTCACAGGTACAAATCTACCTTACCTGAGACTGTTGGAGGGACCTGGAGCACTGTTGATGTTGAAAGTGGCTTTGCACTACGTAGCTCTGGATGTTGTTAGTTTTCCATTCTGAAGATTATTTGGCTTGTGGTTGTGTGGTGGGACTTTTCCATGACTGGTGGGGGAAAGGAGGAAACTCTGCCAGAAGTGCTGTCGTTTGTTGCCTGCAACTGCGAAGGGATAAATGTGATTAGTTCAACCACACCTTTAATAATAAAGAGTCAGAAGGGGAGAGGCAGACCTGGAGCTGAGCACTAGCTCTGGGTAGTCTGAGCCTGATGTGAAACTTCACAAGGGCAAGGGGCTGAGTCTGAAGGAGGGGGAAGCTTGGCTTCACTCTTCCCCTTGTGACACTGGATAGCTCCCAGGCACCCACATTACTGTGAGACTTTGTGGGCTTTTGTAACTTTTATTTCAAGTTCATTTGTTATTTGCTGCTGGAATTCTCCCAAGGAATGTAGACAAGAGGTGGTAAATGGTGATTGATTTAGACAACCTAAGCAGAGGACTCACAACAGGCTCCCCATGTAATACAAGAAAAGTAAGGCTTGAGGATGTCCTTTTGTGAGTGAATTGTGTGGCCTGGTTGTTTAGAAGTTGTGTTGGCAATAGCCTATGGATCATGGGTACCGGAACAATGAAATACCTTACTGGTAAGAAACTGCTGATATGCTGGGGATGTCTCCATCAGATGTGAGGAAAACGTTGAAAGCGCTGTCGTCTTGGGATGCCCTTCATTTACAGTCTTGCTGCCTCAGAGGTGTTTGCTGTGCAGTCTTCAGCCATTCTAGGCATCAGAGTCAGACAGATGCAGGTTTTCTATTGCGGCGGGGATGCAGGAAGCAGAAACAGGGCCAAAGGATTTGGAAAAAACCGCAGTTGTTCCTTTGGCCGGGCTCCTAGCATGAGCTAAGCGATCTCAGTGACACACAGGGAGGTACAGCTTTTGATGAACTTTGCAGTGTGAACCCAGCTCCAATGCCTCTGAATTTTGCCATGCCCTCCTCCAGGGCATGAGGCCTCTGTGTCCTTTGGCCATGAGTGGTTTTTTTTTTCCTCATACCAGGTTTTTGTTGTCTGCACTAAAATGCAGAAGTATTTGAAGATGCAGGAGGACAGGTGGGCACAGCATGTGTCTTAAGACTGTCCACAGTGGTCTCAGCTAAGCGTATGCTACGAGCAGGCTCAGCTCATGGAGCTGGTAGCTGTGCCCTGCCTCTGCTGTTACAATCAGTCTCCTGCTCACGCTGCACTTTTGTGTCTGGATTGATGTGCTGGAGCCCTGAGTCAAGACATTTCCTGCACTGTGGGCAGCGTACCATTAGTGCAGTGCTGGAAGAAGGGCACGTGGGATGGGTGGTGATGTCTGTCAGCTGAGGAAGTCACAGCCTCACCTGGGGGGTTGCTGTAATGGCTTTTGAAGTAATGTGGTGGCTGACACTAAGAGCAAGCTCCAGGCATGAGGCTACAGATCAGAAGAGACAGGGGCTTGGAAGAGATGTATCCTCAGGGCAGCCTGCAGCCTTGTTAAGCCAACCCTTTACCAAAACTGGGGGCAAGATTTGCTCTCTTATGGGCTTGGGCACTGCTGGGCTATTCCTAGGGAGTGCAGCACAGGAACGGAAGTGTACGAAAGGGTTTAGTCTAAGCTTAAGAGGGGTGGCAAACACCACCACAGAAGTTTGATGGAATGTTTTCATTAGAACCAATAAAGACAAAAGGCACCTGAAACTTCCTTTGCTCCCACCAGCCAAGAAGTGTTTTCAGTGGAGAGGGTCACAGGCGTCCAGGCTGAGGACCATGGTGAACATCAGTCAGCCTTTCCTAGGGTAGAAATGAATGCAGGTACCTGACAGTATGTTTGAAAGAGCAGCTTTCAGAAAGAAGGAGACTGTTGGGTTATGCAGTTTATTCTACTGATGCTTCTGATGATCCTATTAATTTGTCTTTTTTTAATGCTTGTTTCTTTTAGGTGAAGAGTGAAGGCCCCAAACTGGTACCCTTCTTTAAAGCCACTTGTGTCTATTTTGTCCTCTGGCTGCCAACTTCCAGCCCCTCCTGGTTCAGTGCCCTCATCAAATGTATGCCCATCTTCTGCCTGTGGGTTTTTCTTCTGGCTCATGGAATTAACTTCCTAGTGTCACACCGCAGCGCTAGCCGCATCCTAGCAGGACTCATATTCTCGGCCGTGGGAGACGCCTTTCTCATCTGGCAGGAGCAGGGCTACTTCATTCACGGTGAGTGTGGAGTCTGACCTAAAGGGAAGCCACAGTGAGCTGCTGTCACCCTCTTTATTGAGCGATGATTTGCTAGACCATGCGTTTTGTTTATTTGTGTACAGCTTAAGCCCTGAGGAATGGGAAGTGCTCATCCCTTGACTAAAATTCCTTGTGGTTAGAGGAGTCACACTATGGATGAGATTTTCTTCTGAGATTAGAGAAGTGACTGGGGCAGGTTTGATTCTCTGGCATGTGTTCACAACACTTCAGCTGGCTAGAGCTGGAAAGATGTCATGGACAGAACTCCTGAGGAAAACAAGGAAATGCTCATGGCACCCAGCATCATCCATGAAGTTATGGAAAGTATCTACCTTGTATCTCCCTGCAGGAAGATGTCATCCCTTTGCAAGGAGGATCAGGAATAGGACATGTAGTGCAAAGGTCATGACTGGAGAAGGGGTAGGGATTGTTTTGATAGACAAGCTTACAGCCTGGGAGTAGTGTTTAAGTGGATGTGGGAAAGCAAAGCCTCAGAAATCTTGTCCTACCTGCAGGTTCATCAGTATGAATCATGCAGCCTGTTGTACAGGACATGTCTGTTTGGTAAGACATGTAAACAGTGGGCCATCAAGGACAATCCTCACCACAGTGGCCTGTGCTATCTAGAAAAGTCCACTTCTCAGAGCAAAAGAAGCTTGTTTTATTTTGCTAGTCTGCAGACTAGAATGTAATGATTTGGATTAATCATTTAAAGCCATGTTGAACACTTCCTGGCCCTGGACTGTCACAAGGGATCAGCAGTAGTTGAGTCCTTCACTGATCTGGCTAGTGGAGTTTCTGAAGTTAACTTAGCCAACACGAGGATCTAACACCCACCGTTAACTGGCTGCTGTGACTGTCCCACTGGAAAATGTGGTAAGACAGGGGAACTTTTCTGACTTGTGCTGTTGTCAGCTCTGAAAGTCAGAGGCTTATATCCTTCCCATCCCATGAGGTCAGCATTCAGCTTTATTCTGGGATTCCCACAAGCTCTTTCTTTATGAACGTGTGCAGTGCCAGATATGAAAAGCCAAATGCTCTGCATCTGAATGTTTTAATCCTACTTCCCAAGGGTTTATCCCAATCTCATTACAAGTTTATGTAAAATGTTTTGCTGATTATGGTGGAGCTTAGATTAGGCCCTGAGGATTGCATCTATCTGGCTGAACCACGGGCATGGTGCTGAAGAGCTCCATCCCTCTCTTGAGGTGCTGAGTGATGGCCTTCCCACCAATGAGCCTCCTCTTGACAGGAGTACCGACGTCAGCACAGGTCACTTCAGCTTGGGCTTCCATTTGGCCATCACTCAGCTGTGGCTTGAAAAGCATTCAAGGCCCGATTCTCACCATAACCATTTTCATACGTGAACTTCCCCAAGCTTCTCCATTCCCTCATAGCTGGGATATCTCCGGGTTCCCTCTCCAGTTTATTGCTAGAGGAACTTCAACCTGTAACAGCAATGCAGTATCCAGTTACTGTGTTGTAATCTGCACGTAAGTTGGAGTCTTGACCCTAGTCAACCGAGAAATGTCGCTCTGTGGATTTCTTCTCCTTCTTCAGGAGAAGAAAAGTTCTCAGAGCGTTTTGAGAATCTCAGCCTTCATCCTGGCTGCCTCTCACTTGCCCCCATTCATACTAATCCAAGCTACTGTCTTCCATAGTGAAGTGTCACTTGCATTTCAGCTGTTAGCAGGTTCTTCACCTCTCTTGCAAAATGTATCTTCTCCTACTCAAAACTCAGCAGGCTCCTGCTCTTGAGAACTGACAGCATTCAACATTCGCACATGGTTGTTTGTGGAATTTGAAATTTCAGGAGAATGAGAGAAAATACTAAATAAAAATGCACTTTCTATTTAGTTTCTAAAGCTTTTGGGCTGTAAAAAGGAAAGGCTGGAAACTGGGCTGGTTTGAATGGCTTTGGAGACAATGAGTTTATAAAAGGACATTTGTTCGTGACTTTATAGGGAAGCGAGAGCCTGGGAACTTGCTCTTGGCTCACTTTGCTTTTTCTCATTTTTGCTGTTTCAGTCAATTAATAACATGCTATTTTCTGACTGGGGTCTTACTGCACGTAGCTGATTCTGAACAGTGTTAACATCCACCTCTTTTCACAGCAGGCACTTAGAAACAACTTAGGCATTTGGCAAAGAATAGAGGGACTTACAAAAAGACCTCATTGCCAGCCTGATGGGGAAACTCTTGAGGGAGAGAAGGCAGAGAGAACCTGGGGGAAGGAAGTGGACAGTGAAGGGCTGATGTGCCTGTTGTAGTTCAGAAGAGGACCGAGCCAAAGGCTGAGAAATGCAAGACAAATGCACCTCCTACTCCTTGTGCAGCTGTCACAGGTTTCCCCAGTTCCTAACTTGATTTGTGAGTGTTGAATGAGCAGACCTGGGAGCTGACTCCCTTGTTTGTGACCAGCCTCACTATGTATCACAACACTCCTCCTGCATTTCTGGTCTTCTGCTTGGCTGCCACATCCTGTCCTACTCTCTTCCTCATTGTCAGGTGTCTGCCTGAAGGACATTCTTCATTTCCCCATCCCAGAACTGTCCGTATAAGCCACTGAAGGAAAAACCACTCCTCACTGCTCCTGCTCCTAGAAGTAACCTTCTCCTTACTGCCCACAGGGCCCTAACCTTTCTGCACTGCACCACTACGAACAGCTGCTGTCCTAAATACCTCCTTGGTTTGCTTAGTGCTGGGCCATGATGTGCAGTAGCTCTGGGAAACATCAACTTCTTGTTGCCCTCCTTCACACTTCTCTTCCTCCTCCTTCATTCTATTTTCTCACCTTGCAGACCCAAACCCCTTCCAGCCTCCTTCCTCCTGTGACTTTCTGTCTCATCCCACCATGGGTGAGCTTTCAGCAATCCAATCTGACCCTGGCCAAAGGCAAGGAGGCAGTTCCCCTCTGAACTGCCTCGATACAAGAGTGTGAGGAGGAAGAAATGTCTGCCAGCAGCAGGTTTTAGTGACTGCCCTTTGCACACAGCATTGTGCTTCCAACACAGCAGTGTCCTGCTGGAGGACTCGGCTCCCCAGGTCCTTTTCTCCATGTCATGCTTCAGAGCTGCATGAAAGCACCCACTTGCTCTAATAGCTCTGCCAGGATGAAGGGGGAAGCCTGCAGCTGAACCATGTGTGCGTCCAGAACCAGAGGTGCAGAGAAGCTGGACTCAGTTTGGGGCACCACGGCTGGTAGTCCACGGCTAGTAGTGTTGTGACAGTTTTGCCAAATGGACTAGAGGCAAGTGAACAGCACAGGCAGCACCTTCCAGCACCCACCCCTGGCATTTCTCAGGGGTGTTGCACTTCAAAGGGAAGCCAGCACTTTATCTGCATTGATTGATTCCACTGAAGTTTCATGTGAATCTTGCAAATAGCCATGAAAGTTTGGCAGATCACAGTGGTACAGTCCCTGAAATATGTCAGCTGCTTCTTGCCAGCTTAGGTTTCTTCTAGCTATGGGCAGAGATGGAGCAGAGTGCCCTTGGGTTTGTGGCTAAGTATGGTCAGGCGTTGCATCTGGTTCCAGAGGGATTGGTGTCTTTTTTTCCCCACATTTTGTTTCTATGCTGCTCTGGTTCCAGCCTCCCTGGTTCACATGTGACCTAGGAGCAAAACACTTTGGATATGTAAAGGAGATGGATGGGCTTTGGTCTGCATTACCTCCACCCTTCCATCCAAAGCAGAGGAGGAACCACCTGATAAACAAGCTTTGTTTCTTCTGAGCAGCTTAGCTCACCTGGTCTCCCAGCATGATGGCTTGCATGACAACACAGCTCTGCTGGGCTGCACTTCTAGATGCACTGGGGCTTTTTCTTAGGGCAGGAGCCTGGTGCCAAGGCTGATCTCCTGTGCAGGAACTTTTACCTTAAAATGGTCCCGAGCGGTCAATGTCGGCCCCACTGGAAGTGTTAAAGGTTGTGATGCTGTAAGAATACCTCAGCCTGAATTTACAGGGGTATGTTTAAAACCCAATGCAGCCACGTTTTCTTCTGCTACAAACTGCCAGGCGTGGATGAAAGGTCACACTTGCTGTCGTTGCCTCTTTCCAGGTCTGCTGATGTTCGCCATCACACACATCCTGTACTCTTCAGCCTTCGGCATGAAGCCTCTGGACCTCAAAGCTGGCTTGTTGATGGGCCTTGTTTGCAGTTCCTGTTATGCCTTCCTGTACTCCTACCTCTCGGGCCCATTCACCTACCTGGTAGCTGTCTACATCGCTTTGATTGGCTTCATGGGCTGGCGAGCAGTTGCTGGCATGCAGCTGTGCAATGACCTCTGGACGTGGACCAAGCTGTCGGCCTGCATCGGTGCGATGCTGTTCATGGTGTCGGACCTGACAATTGCACTTAACAAGTTCTGCTTTCCTGTGCCGTACTCACGCTTCATCATCATGGCTACTTACTATGCAGCCCAAATGCTTATTGCACTGTCAGCTGTAGAGACCAGAGATGAAGAGGACTTCAGGAAGAGGAGCTAGGTGGAGCGCCAATAAGCTGTGAACAGTGTGGGTTATATCTCAGGTGCTGTAGCTGCATTCACCCCCGACAGAGATCTGTTTCTCTAGGCACGTTGGTGATGTTGATTTTGCTTCTTTGAAGCATTACCTTTGGGGCTTTTTATTTCAGTGACTTTCTCTGAATACAGCTTACTTCAGCGTGGAGTCCACATCAGAAAGCTTACACTGTCCCTGCAGTAGCTCCTCATTCAGCTTTTCCTCCTTGGAAGCGTGGTACTACTGCATTTTACTTAGTCTTGAAACTGATGCTGAATGTCTGGAAGAGGAGGGCTGATGGAAGGGAGAGTTGGCCGTGCACTGTACTACAGGACTTGATTTTAATAGAAGGCAGATAGGAACAGATCTCTGCTAAAGTCATAGAGAAAAATGAGTTTAACTGATGTTTGTCTCTTTTGTGCATTACAATCTCATCTAAAACTGGAGCCACTGCCTCTGCTGAAAGGAAACCTAAACACAGAGTAAAACCAGCATTTTCAGATGAAGGATGAGCTTTGGAATCCATGGCAACACATGGGGCAGCCTCCAGCAGAACCAGAAGGGAAGCGTCACACCAAGCAGAGAGCACAGAGCGAGAGGTACACTTGTGTGCACTGCTGTGTGATTTGGTCATGGCTGGTCACTGCTCCACAGCAGGTCTGTAGGTGCAAGTCAGCATTGCCACACGTGGCAGAACTGGGAGTCTGATGAGATTTCAGGACATCCAGGTATCCAGGGCAGCGTTTTCTTCCCCACCACACGTGTACAGTTACATGGTGTCTGCAGCCACCAGTGACAGCTGAGATGTAATGGACACATAAGAAACTTTGATTTTTACAGGACTTTGAGCATGTGTCTTACTAATGTACACACTAACTGTTCTCAGTACAGACAGGAATTGAGACTTTCTGGTCTTTCTTCCACAATATCCTAACAAATAGTATTCCACTGCTCATTAAGCTTTACAAGATTGCAGACTGCTTTACCTCCTTGGACCTTTAAGTGAGCATTTTTTGCAGTCAAGGTCCTGAATTTGGTTGCAGATTATTGTTATGTTTTGCCAGCTGGTGGTGGATGATCAACTTTGCAACCAGTTGTTTTTGGAAGGCTCCATTTCAGCAGTGTAAAGCATGTCCTGTGTATTCCAGTGGCCTGCCACTTCCTTCTTGAACTCACTTGGATGCAGTGGGAATGCACCCTCAGGGCTGGGAAAGCCTGTTTAATTCTGATCCACATTCTTTGGTTTGTCTGCCCATCTGCTAAAGCAAGATTAATTCTGACTTCAGACTCTCTTAAAAAGATACAGGAAGAGGTTGCCCTGATTTTTAATCCAAAGTCATTTGTGGCCATATGGATGTATTTTCTCCTCTCATTTAGGGTAGCTAACAGCAAACTCTTGTTTCTGTTCGAAACCGTCTTGAAAGTACTTGTCCCCTATTTGTCCTAGGGCCACTCCCATAGGCTGAGATGCTCCCCCAGTGGCTTGTTCCCCCAGTGGCTTGTTCTTTCAGATATGCAAAGGAAGCTTGCTGAAGGTTCCTGCTGCTCTTCAAACCTTGAGCTGAACAGGGACAACCAAAACAGACTGCGCATCTGGAATCCATGCATGCCCCAACAGCTCCCTGCGTATGCTCACTTGGGCAGAGGGAGCAGCACGAGGGACATTCCTCCAGACCAGTCTCTTGGTCTTAAAATCATCACGCTCCCCATACCTACCATGCCCAGACCTCTCCAGGCAAAAGTGTGGCACAGCTGGCAGAGCAGGAACACTGTGAGGAGCACATCAGGGTCAGGAGGCAGCTGAGGAGAACCCCACCTGCTTTTCCCTTAGTGCTGAGGTGTGAAATAGGTCAGTTTCCTGCTTTTGCCTGGCTTTGTGTGGCAGGACTGGGTGGGTTGGGAATAGGCATTTCCTCCCCACCACTTCACCGGTGTGCATACAGTCAGCACTACAAAAATCGAGGTTAACCATCCTACCCCAAGACTCATCTGCTGCTTTTGGGACAGAGATCAGAAAGGTCAGCTGCAGTTTTGCAAGGGAAAGCATTGTAAATAGCACATCCCTGTGTAATCTCTTCCCTTTAATGCTGTTGTGTAATATTGTCAGTATTTGTTCACTGGCACACCCAGGGCCAGCCTGGAGTAAACTGCTGAGGGGATTTAGAGCCATAAAACATCTTCATTCTCCAGCATTGCTTATCTTCTGGCCACAGCTTGACCCCTGCAGGGGAACTCCTTGCGGATGTCACCTGCTGTTACTCAGCTTGACTGCTGGCAGATCTCTTCCTGCAACACACTGACCCATCTACGAGGAAGTCTAAGCATTTGAGGTGAAGCCCATGATCCCCCCAGCGTGTAAGCAAACAACACATTTCAGTCTGATTTAAAGCTCCTTGTTGTGGGTCAGTCCTTAGTCCTTAGCTGGCAGTTGTTCGAAGAATCCCCTCTGCACACTGAGCTTCCCTTGGCTTTGAGGAGAAGGCATGTGGGATGAAGAAAGCTTTATTTATAAGTCAGAATTTTCATTATCTTTTTCTTCCCCCCTAGGAATAAGTAGTCTTCAACTTCCTGAAGATGCTGAGTTGCTTTTCTGCATGCTTTTTCATCTCAGCTTGCTTTGTTATCCTGCCCAAGCATCAGCCACTAGACATCTGCAGAAAAGTTTCTTTTCATGTTTCTAGGATGACTGGTCTCTCCTTTCTGCCCTGGCCATTGGAGGTGCAGTTTCCAATGGCAGAGGTCTCTAGGTGGGGACAGCAGAAACATGAAAGCCCAAGCAGGCTGTTGTTCCCTTGCTGTCCCCTCACCTGGAGTGTGCTAGCTGGGACACATTCTGGACAGCCCTGCTGGCTCTGTCCCAGCACTGCACATGAGGCAGAGCCCTGAACCATACTGAGTCCTGGCTGGCTCAGTGGTTTGTCAGCCAAGGTTCTCAATCTTCAAAATCTCTCTCCTGCTCTGCGTTCCTCCTTCTCATACGTGTTACTTGAGTGACACCATTTTCCTGGAGGCTCTTTTCTGCTGGGACTATACCAGCTGCCGTGGACACTGATTTGACGCAGTATTAAGCTTCATAAACCCTGAGAAACACCAAGCAGTTGCTGACAGTCTGTTGAATACCTTTTTGGGGTCCATCAATCCCAGCGAGGGTAATCTTCACTTTGAGAGGAAGCAAACAAGAGTGTATGCAGCACTGCCTCTGAGGCTCCGTCTGGTGTCTGTTTGCACTGGAGAACCATCAGGTTTCATCAGTTTTTCTCTTTCTCAGGAGCACAGGCTTTGAGAAGCACAAAGTCTTTAACCCAGGGACGTTCCAAACACCCCTCTGCAACTCCTGTCGGTGGTCACTTGAGTTTGATTACTCTGTCTGTCTTTCTGTTCCGTAGTTCTCTCCCTCTTGGAGGTTGTTTGCCTCCTAGTTTGGACACATAGAAGATGTAGCAGATGTATTTCATCACCGCATCTCTTTCTGCAGCTAGATCTTCCTCACACAGAATTCCAGCGAAGCCAGGCGATGGTAACTGCAACTGTCTGTCACCCCTAGTGCGGCTGCTGGGCTGGGCCAGTCACGCCGGTGTCAGCAGGGTGAAGCCAGCATAGACATGGCAGGTTGAGAAGAACCAAGCCAGAGGATTTTAGCAGCTTTATTCCTTCTTTACCAAGAATGTTGTACTCGTCCTTAATACCTCACTTCTTACTGCTCCATACTGAGGCAACAGTGAGACTGGCTGATTGAAGAACTACTCTTAACACGGCTTTCAGAAGATTGCTGAAGGTTTCCTGCAATCAGAGGAGGTAATTGATGTATTTTTACCAAAGTATACAAGCCTGCCAAGACCAAACTTAGCAGAGTTTTTAGTGGCTCTTCAAAGTCATCCCATAGCTTGACACAAACACCTGTATGGTTCCAGTTTGCTGTAATGATAATTTTGAGAGCTGTTCTGCAAGAAGCAGATCAAAGCAAACAGCAGCTGTTGAGCTTATGGCAGGTGCCTATTTCTCTGCTTGGATCCTGGATACAGGGGTCCTTTCAGCAGAGGCATCATAAC
Source organism: Rhinopomastus cyanomelas (assembly GCA_013400115.1). Lineage (NCBI taxonomy): Eukaryota > Metazoa > Chordata > Aves > Bucerotiformes > Rhinopomastidae > Rhinopomastus > Rhinopomastus cyanomelas. The sequence continues at coordinate 184,463 of VXBP01008870.1, forward strand.
CACATTTTTTGGAAGAGGGTGAGGAGTTGCTGGCTTCTCATGACAGAACTCCTCCTCAGAACTACTTCTGCCTTTTATCCATGCTTGCTCCTTTTGTGGCCTTGGGTAAGTCACACACATTTGCTGGGGCCAGGCCCCATCTGGTGTAAAAAGGCACAAGTGCATGAGGGCCAGTGCTACATCAAGTTAAAACAGCAGGGGACCAGGCCCTCTACCTATGTCTGAAATGGGAATATTAGCACTTAACTACCTCACAAGGACGCTGTGAGGATTAATGCTGATACAGCACTTTGAAGATGTGAAGTCCTATCTAGGTCCCAACTATTACCCCACCTGAGTGTTAAATATGCTTTTAGGGACCTGTAGGACTCTCTTAAAGTATGGAATGTGTGACTGCCTTTTCAGTTCACATTGGATAGAAAGCAAATGAAAAACATGAATTCATAGTGGTTAACAGGATGGGCTCAGTGGCACTTGAACCCTGAGGAAGGCTTAGCTTAGAAGTCTGAACTCTAAGTTTTGTTAATGGTTCTAAAGGACTAAACCACATTCTCAGATGTGAACCTTGCTTCCAAATTTTGCAGTCTGGTCTTACCCTTGACTGCTAGCTAGGATCCAGCCAAAACACAGTGCTCCTGCAGTTGGGACAGAAAATGAAGTCATTCTGTTTGTTCTGCAGAAGGTCAGCTAGGTTTCATGGGGCAAATTGCAAACGGATGTTTAATGTCTGTGACTGTAAGTTCTACTGTCTTTAACTCAGCAGAGAGGGAAGGCTACAATGAAATCAATAAGGCTGGCACATCTTCAATTCACTTCCTTTTTGCCTGAATTAAAAAAACATAGCTGGTTCTGTAGCAAGAGAAGTGCTTCTACCACCAGTCCTGGGGCCCAGCACGAAAGCTGATCTAGAAATACAGCTCTAAACTATCACCATGTTCTCAACCAGGAGAAAGGCCACTGCTCAGTGATTTCAGAGCTGGACCACAGCTAGATACTACTAGGCTCTGGTAGTTCTAGCCGCTGCACAAACACAGGTGAAGGTGAGGAACTGCACATGAAGGAACGTGAGCTGCATACATGTGAAACAGACCATAATTTTGAAGCAGCTGTATTAAAATCTTATCTTAATATGAACTCAAGCAAATACAATGCAAATTTTTATGATTTCTTTAAAATATTTGATGGGTTTTAGTTTTCTTAGCTTGAAGGATGTTTTCTTAATGCTATTTAATTTTTGCTCTTATTGTAAAGAATAAAAATGTGCAACTCTAGATAAACTACTAATCATAAAAGGTGGCCAGTTGGCAGGAATGCCAAACCTTCTGTGGCTTGTATTGTTTCTGTGGTGACACTGTGGTGCTGTATGATGAGCTACGGGAGCGGTGTGACGACTCACCACTGAGGCTGAAGCACAAGGTCAGCATCATACAAGAGGGATGCGGGAGCTGAGCCACCAAGGCTCCAGTGGGAGCATGTCAGTGAAAAGACAAATAAATAAAATAAATGAATAATAAAATAAGTAATAAAATAAATAAAGGAAATAAAGTCAATGTTTTCCTGACAGATAAAAAACCAAGAAACCAAAGCCAGCCCATTGGGTGATGGTGCTCAATCACTACAAACACAACTCTCTAGACCTTGCTTGTGCTGGTGTCTACTGGATCAGACCTTGCTTCTCATTCACCTGGGGAGGCTCGTTAGAAGCCTACAGTGCTGGCAGGGTCAGGCTGGCAAAACCTGGCTCTTTGTTAAGTAAAAGTCCTCAGACTAGAAAACAAACAAAACAAGGAAGTAAAAAGCAGATAGCACTGGGGAAGGACTAGTTCTGCCTGAGAGCACAGGCTGGCTGGTCTGTGCCACACTTTAATCTCCGTGTCTTGTAGCAGTGCAAACCTCTTGCTCCAGCCCCTCTCCCACGCGTTCCGGGGAGAGCACACTGGAAGATGCGACGGAAGCAGCTGGTCTCCCCCAGGGAGCTGAGCATTTTGCCATGTCTGAAAGCCTCTAGCACTTGTTTTCTCTACTGTGATTGTGAAGGTCACCACATGCAATACAGCCACTTGATCTGGGATCTTTTCTTGACATATTTTTATGCTGATTTTACTATTTAAGTTCTTTGTTTCGAATGTATTTTTTTCTCATTTCTTCTGTGTGTAAGAGCAATTAAAAATATTAATTTACTCAGTATCTTCGCTGTGCAGATACAATGTCTCCTTGCTCATCTTCTGTTCATATGACAGCTTCATTGTGGAGTGTGCAGCACTGAATGTCTGTGGAGGGCAGTTCTGGGACACTGCTGTGCCCATCAGTTGTGGGGTTCTGCCTTGGAGCTACACAGCACCCCAGTGAAACTGCCTGATGCTGTCATAGCCAGCTACAGTATTCCTGTCTGGGGAACCCTGAAACACAGCCACAGAGCACAGCCTACACAAACTACAGAGATGATGCCACCTGATATGTGGTGTCCTAGGACAGGATTTGGAGCCCCAAAGCATGCTTACCCTTTCCTGCTACAGCCAGTCCCACATACAGCGGCCATTTCACAGAATCACAGAGCATTAGGGATTGGAAGGGACCTCGAAAGATCATCTAGTCCGACAACCCTGCCAGAGCAGCATCACCTAGACTAGGTCACACAGGAACACATCCAGGCAGGTTATAAACATCTCCAGAGAGGAGGACTCCACAACCCCCCTGGGCAGCCCCTTTCAGTGCTCTGTCACCCTCACTGTTCACACTCCTTGTTCACACTTCTAGGCAGAAGGCAGCATCCTGCAAAGGGTTGCTCTGGAAATGCTGCTTGCTGCCCAGAAATACCAGACAAATGGACAAGTCTTTCTTCCCTATCACCCCAGCAGAATCTCCATGAGGAAAAAGTAGGGTAACATGGATGTTTTTCTTGGGATTCAGCTGTTTGATGTGGTGGCACAGATATTTGGTGTCATTAGTCCTGAACCAGGCCATCTGTCACCCATTAAACAGGTTTCAAGGATTTATAGGTAGAAACAGAATTTGTAACTGCTCCCAGGCTGTTAAATGACTCTGCCTGCAGGTGTAACACAGACTCCTTCGTATGGCCCTTCTGAAGTGGAGTGGTTCCAGATGTGAGCATGAAATATTTCCAAAATCTTTTCAAAGCAGTCTAAAGGGTCTAACAGCAGACAAAAGTGGTTGTTTCTTTCCACTTTCTTTAATTTGGCTTTTTACAGTTACTTTAAAAAAATCTTGGAGGCCTGCTGGGAGGAGCATCCTGTTTCCTCATACCTCCTTCCTAGATCTGCGTGGAACAGCGGTAGCAAAACATTCTCAAGCCGAGTGCTTCTCTGTGGATGACCACTGCTTTGCTTTTATTCCACAGCTGGCCCCTGGAGAAGTTCACTCTAGATTTAAAGAGCCAGCACCCATGTGTATATCTGCATTTACCTATGCTGTCACTCTATTGATTCTTCAGTGCTTCAGATCATAGACTCACAGACTCATTAAGGATTGGAAGGGACCTCGAAAGATCATCCAGTCCAATCCCCCGACACAGCAGGATCACCTAGACCAAGTCGGACAGGAACACATCCAGGAGGGTCTTAAATGTCTCCAGTGAAGGAGACTCCACAAGCCCCCTGGGCAGCCTCACTGTGAAGAAGTTCCTTCTGTAGTTCCTTACCTAGTCTTGGCCACCAGCAGTGGGGTTCCTGGACCAATTTGTTTCTCAAGTTTTACCCTCCACAGACAGCTCTTTCACAAAGTGACTCCCTCAACTGCAAAGATGCAGCCTGCATTGCAAGAACTTAAGTACTTTAGATCTATGGCTTACACTCCTTTTGTATGTGATCTGATATAATAAAGACTAGATTGTCATGGAGGCCCCTGCTGCGCTGTCTGGGGACGTAGAGACAGAACTCATCTTCTCTTGAACTTAGAAGGAAGATTCTCATTGACCAGAAGCAGAAGCAAACACAGCATAGAAGAGAACCTCAATCTTTAGCTCTTTTTACTACCGTTGAAGTACAGCAACAGACAGTATTAGAAATGCTACCTTTAACTGAACCCTACTGTCCAAAACCACTTAAAGGGGGGGAAGAAGGAAACATCAGAAGTGTCTCTGCTGAGCAGAAGCTCTGCTCTACCACCTGCTTTAACTACCAAAGGGAAGGAGCATTGCAAGCATACAAACATAACCAAATGCCACCTCCTGAGCAGTGCTGTTCTGCACACGGGACTGGGCAGAGCTAGCTTCACTAGTTACATCTCACCTTTTGACTTCTCCACATTTTCTGCCTCTGTATCCAGAAGGCTTCTGTAATCTTTTCTTAATTAAAAAACAAGAGAGTGTCATTATTACTTCAACCAATCCTGTGTTTTAAATGCAAGTCTCAGAAAGTCTGGCTAAAAAGCTTTATATAGTTTTATGAAGCTTTCTACTGTGCAAAGGAAGAAGCTGTCTGGTCACATTTTTTTTTGGGAAGTGAAGAGTTCAAATTTAGGGAGTTCTCATTTTCATATCCCTCATCATTGTTCCTAATAATTCATGTTGGGTCAAACAGGCTCTGTGTTCTCTGCAACCTGCCACGCCCCAGCCCAAGGAATATGATACTCACCCCTTCTGAGCCTCAAGAGCATGAAAGATGCTGCTGTGTGTCGCAGAGAAATGCCCTGTTTGCTTTTGCAAATATTAAGCAAAGGGCTAGAATGGAAAACATGGCTAAGAAGAATTCAAGTGTCCTTCCTTAAAGGCACACATGTGCTGGGTTTCCACGGCAAGGCTTTGGTAGTCACAAGGAGCTACAGGGGTGGCTTTGGTGAGAAGTTGCTAGAAACTGTTTGTGTCCCATAGAATCAGCATAAAAATCACCAGGACTCCTGCTCAGCTATTTGAATCAGCAGATTTGCTCATCCTTTAGATCACTCCTTATTTCTTTCCCTTTGGACAGTCTGTAACCAGGTAAAGACCATCGATGTTTGGTCATAGGCTGGATTTGATGATCTCAGAGGTCTTTTCCAGCCTCAATAATTCTGTGATAGTTTCTAAAAAAAAAAAATCCCTAAAGAAAGTCTTCCAAGTCCTGGTCTGAAGGAGCTCCCAGCCTAACAAAGAGTGCCTCACAGGAGGCACCATATCATCCAGCTTACAGCACCCAAGTCTGGGCACTAACTACCCTTCACTCTTCCTATAGAACTAAAATCAGCAAGAATATAGTCTCTAAGCTCTAAAATGAACCTGCACTTCAGCTCCATTTGCAGCAGATTCCTTATCTCCTAAGGCAGTTTTACAGTCTGACTTTCCCACCTCAGTGGGCTACAAACCCAAGAGATCTTCCCAAGAGACTGTCCAGATCAAGATAAGGAAGAACCACAGGAGGCCTCAGAACAAGGCAACTGTTCAGGAATATTAGGACCTCACCCAGTGAGTGTTTTACAAGCCTTGTTCCTTAATCAGCTCTACTTGTAAACAGGATTCTTTGAATAGCTCAGAAGAGGTGCTGCTCCTGTTGTAACAGTCCTCACCTTAACGAGCTCTGTGTGGGAAGGCAGAAGGTAAGTCTCACCCAACAATCAGATCTCTAAGGGGATCAAAATTCTCATGCCCATCAGGGCTGCCTGCCATCCCCAGCTGAGGTGACTAGTGCTGCCAGTGTTCCTCTTGCATCAGCCTGCCTTGGCAGTGATGCCAGGCCAGGGAAAGCTTACACTGATTTTAGGGACTAGGAAGATGTGGCCTGAAACTGTGGCTTCAGGGAGAAGTGTACCAGGAAGCATGGCAAGTGGGAGACCCACTGACATCAGGAAGTCTTAAAAACTAGTAAAGAATTGCTTTCAGTCTTCTGGGTGGCCAGTGGCTTGCTTCAGTAAAAGAAGTGTGGCCTGTGTCTTATATACAAAGAGAAAGGAGTCTGCTTGAAAATCAAAAGCAGGAAATCCAGCGTGCACATCCTCTCCCCGCACTGACCCACAGCAACCTACTTGTGCATCAGCTGAGAGAACCAAACCCTGGGGGGGTAGAGGGGAGAGGCTCCACAGTTGTCTGCAGCCTGTCCAGAAACACAGACAAAAATAACCTTAAAAGATCTTTCCAAAAACAGTCCCTCATTATTGGAGCTGTATCAGTGTCGTCTCAAGCTGTGCCTGGCAGCATCTCTCTCTTGTTCCCTTTAAGAGAACACCAACAAGACCTGAGGCATCAGAGCCTCTCTAGAAAGGGAGAACACAGGGAAGGTCCTGCACTGTCATGACACACAAAAGGGATGAGAATAATTGCTCTCAAATATTTAACCTTGAAGGCTCCCTAGTTAATCAATCATAAGCAGGATGAGCTTATCAGGGGCTGAGGAAACTCTTGGGACATGGCTGTTCCAGGGCACTGCTGTACACACTGCAAAACCAGGCTCTAAGTGTGGGCATGGTGACATGGGGATACCATGTGTGGATCTGAGTTACTGTTAGTAAAACCTCACCCTATGTGGTTCAGGTCCACAGGCCTGACTAGAGCCAGCTAGAACCAAGCTGTGTGCTGCAATCCAATTTAAAGCTCTGCTGCGTGGCAAAGCTTCCAGCATGGCAAAAAACAGAAGGGAGAGGGAGACATCAAATGTTCTTCCTTTTTGTGCCTTGGAAATTTTTCCTTACAATGTTGGCAAATTCCTGCTACTTCACAGAGGAAGAGAACAGATTTACCCAGTGCAGAATGAATCAGTTAACTGCTCAGAGGTGCCAAGTGTGACACGGGCGCAGAGCAAGCTTGGTTAGGGAGTGAGCAATGGCCACATCTGCTTTTGAGCAAGCTGGGAAAGTCATGAGACCTGCTGGCCAAAATAGGCCTTTTTAAGGCACCCAATACAGCCTTTGAGTAAGTGAAGACAAATCTCAGTGACTTCAGAGGAAGACAACATCAGAGTTCCTACAACGTGGCCCTTACAGCTCTGCCTCCTTGGACAAGGATGAAAGCCAAACTGGCCTGCAAAAGTGTGATCCACAGTGCCAGTTCCAGTAAATGCACTTGCCCACAGTGTAAACTGTACTTCGACATGAAACCTGTGGTATAGGGAATCACACTCAACAAATCACAGTGCCTGCAAATCTGACATGTTTTCTTTTAAACCCAAGATGATGAGCTGGCAGCTGCAAGCTGGAGGGATCATAAGCAGGCAGATGCTACTTGTCGAGCAGAACCACAACTTGGACTTGGATGTGATGCTAACGTTGCCCTCGTATGGGATCATGGTTGGGTGGGGAGTGTTGATGAAAGCACAGTTCATGGCTCACAGAGGGTGATGAAATAGGAAGCACAGTCCTTCCTGGGATAATTGATCTTAAAGTCAAATTGTTCCACTGAGGACGGAGTCGCTCCGGGTGCTTCACACTGCACTGTCTGCTGCACAAACAAACATGGACAGAGCCAGCACCATCAAGATAGAGTCTTCTCCTGAATGAGTACAAATCTGCTGAGTTTGGGTATGACATTACACAACCTGGGCCTTCTTTTCCACTCAGGGAGGAGAAAGAACAAACAATACATTGCATTACTCACAGCATCTGACCAGCAAACATATCCAAACCTGCAAACAAATACAGACAGCAAAGCAAGAGAGGAAGGAATCACAAATCTCATTCTCCCATTAATCAGCTGCAGGAAGGAATCACAAATCTCATTCTCCCATTAATCAGCTATGCAGCTGTAAGCAGGCAATTAATTACTGTTCCTTGGTCTGTAAATACAGTGCCAGGTTTTTGCTGCACAGGGATGTATTGATGTCTTCTCTCACTGGTGCCATTACATTGTAAAGTGCTTTTGGATATTTGGCTCCCAAGGCACTTTAGAAATGCATGACTAAATTACACCCAATTATAAACCAAAGCAGGTGATCTTGTAAAGGAAGGGCTATTGCTCTGTTGCTGTTGCTCTCAGGCACTAATTGTCTTGGAATGCTTTGGGGGAATCAAGAGGAACTCCATGTGCCATTTAATTTCCAGCATCTGCTGCAAATCTTCCATGTTCAGCCTGCATTTAAGCACGTTTCATGAAATCTTTATTAATTCCTTTTGCATCAGCATGGGGTCTCATCAGATAAACCCCCTGGATCCTAAATGTATCACTGTATGGCAAAATCTTTGAGACCCCATTCTCAGAAAACAGCTTACCTCCTTTTTATTCTTCAGTTTTTCTATCACCTCACATGTAATAAACCATGTGATGTGCCACTTGTAATGAATCCTTCCAAATAGATTCAGAAGAGCTTGGCTGTTATCAAAGGCATAATGAACCTGTGAGGCACAACCAACCTAACTGACCTCTGTTTACTATTCTTCTGTACTTGCCCACAAGCACAGAAGTTCCTGAAGTTACTTCAGACTCTAAAATCCAGGCCTAGAGTACCTCCATACAAGATCACAACTACAGCCACATAACTGGAAGTGCTGCACATGTAGCCCGAGTACCCCACCCGTAGTCCAGTTTTGTTGATCAAGGCAGGCTGACTGTCAAGTACAAACACACAACCTCACTACTTTTTTATTTTAAGGCATTGGCCATTACTCTTAATGAAGTCAGAAGACTTGTAGCAGTATATAGGCTGCTACAGGCTTCTGAAGACAGGTTTCTTTCTGAAGATAGGCTTCTGAAGTAAAATATGCAGAGGCCAGTAGTATATATTAATATATAGTTTGTTTTATATTACTCCACTGTTTATTACAACAGGTATAGGCCAAGCAAAAAATTTTGGGTTGGATGCCACTACTCAGAGTAAGTGCATTCTGCTTTGCCCCAGGCTGGGGACAAGGATCACTCACCATTTTGATTTGATGAGCTGGGGCATGTGATCTTTTGGGGTTCCTTCCAATCCCTAATGATTCTATGAGTCTATGACTTGGTCTAGGTGACCCTGCTGTGACAGGGGGATTGGACTAGATGATCTTTCGAGGTCCCTTCCAATGATTCTATGATTCAGTTGCATTAGGGACTGCTGCTACCAAGACATTGGTAGCAGTGATCAGGTCTGAGCAGGGAGTGACACAAAGGAGAAGGCATTTACCTGATGGGATGTCCTCTAAGTGTTCATTTAGGGACTTCTTACAGACCAGAAAAACTGTCATAGAGTCTCCTACATGCCAGAGTTCTTCACTTCTTATTTAGAAAACAGATCCCACTCAGACTAGAAACATGCTACAAGAAAATGACTTGTAACACCAGTCTTCTGTTACGTCAATACGTGGCAGCATCACTCACTGTCCTCTGCTCTCATGAATGTAAGTTAAATGGCAGCAGTATGAACTTGCTACACATACCTGTAGTAAGAGTAAGTCTGGTCCTGAAGAGGTTGCACCTGAGGTGCAAAATAGGTCAGTGATGCACTGAACGCCACAGAGAGCGTGTGAGCTTAGTGCATAGTGTTGTGTGCAAGACCACAAATCTTTCTCCAGTAGTGCAGTGAATGTTTAGGCTTACCTGTGCCTTTGGAGATGCACCACTGCTCCTGTGAATTCAGAGGGCCAGTGTCCCTGTGTCATTGCAGACAATGAGTCAGAAGAAGGGCTTCTTCCCTAGGAGCAGCCTGTGACAATTTTTGGAACTTCTTCACAGCTGCACATTAGTGGTTATTCTAAGAATTAAAGTGCACATGTAAGTACTAGTTTCTTCTGTTTGGAACCCTCCCTCTGTGCTTTTCTGGGTCAAAGGTTTTTCACTTCAGTTCAAAATCACAGAGTCTCTTTGGTTGGAAGAGACCTTGAAGATCATGGCATGCAATCATTAGCCCAGCACAGCACTAAACCATGTAGCTAAGATTCAGCTCCTCCCTTCCAAAATTCCTGTGCATCTAGAAAAGTACTTTCCCCCCTTGATTTCTTCTATCCTGAGAAGCCTGAGAACCAATTTGTCCTGTGAATATAATTCCCTTCTGATGAAAATACAAGGATGTTATAAAAAGCACTCTAGAGAGATGACAAGTAAAAAACACACTGAAAGGTCCCTAACCCCTCAGCAGATCGTTATAGTAATCATAGAACTGCAAGGGATTGGAAGGGACCTCAAAAGAACATCTAGTCCAAACCTCCTGACACAGCAGGATCACCTAGACCAAGTTACACAGGAACACATCCAGGTGGGTCTTAAATGTCTCCAGAGAAGGAGACTTGACANGGCCACAAGAGCACACTGCTGGCTCATAGTCATCCTGCTGTCCACCAGGACACCCAGGTCCCTTTCTCCTACTCTGACCTCGAACAGGTCAGTCCCCAACCTATACTGGCACCTGGGGTTGTTCTTGCCCAGATGCAAGATTCTACACTTGCCCTTGTTATACTTAATTAAATGTCTCTCTGCCCAGCTCTCCAGCCTGTCCAGATCTCCTGAATGGCAGCACAGTCTGCAGGGGTGTCGGCGACACCACCCAGCTTTGTGTCATCAGCAAACTTGCTGACAGTGCATGCCAATCCCTCATCCAAGACATCAATGAATAGATTGAACAGGACTGGTCCCAGCACCAGCCCCTGGGGCACTCCACTAGATACAGGACCCCAACCAGACTGTCCCATTGACCACCACTCTCTGGCTTCTATCCTGGATTGCACAGAGAAGCTCCAGTCTGTTGAGTCACCCCTGGAGACTGGAGTTAAAAACTTCTGAACTGTTTCAACAGCAGGCAGTTGGTGTAAGGGGTGCAATGTTGCCAGCTCTTCTCTTCATGCAGCTATTTAACCTGAGCAAGCAACAGCTCAGCAATGAGCACCTAGCCGGGACAGTACCACCAGGCAAGTGGAACAACACTTAAAACCACTTCAGGAAAAAAGTGAACGAGAAAAAGAAGAGGCAGCTTTAATACCTTGTTGGGTGATTTCATTGTCCACCTTCTGTCACAAGCAATTTTCCATCACGTCTGTTCCTTATAGGACTTCTCATACTCTTCTGTAGAGTACTTCTTCGGCATTGCGCAGCAGAGACGTTTGGGTCCTGCAGTGACTGATTTGTTGGTGTTTCTCTATTTGGACATGTGGTAGCAAAGTCGTGCTGTGTGGATGGGTGGTGCAGTTCCACGGTGGAGACTGAGAAAAGAAACAATCTTTGTCTTTGTCATCTAGATGCTGCCTTCTAAGGCTTCCTTGGTCAAGCCTGAATGTCCTTCTGCTCTACAGGAATCAATGCTCTATGACACGACTCACAAACCATGAATATTTTCTTGCTGGTGTTACTGCTACTGAGGGCAGTCAGCGCTACGCTTCTTTACCTGTGAGCACCTTAGACATAGAAAGTCAGGATTTCCTAAGTAACAATTAAGTAATTTGAAGTCCTACACAACAGGACTTGCTTAATCACACAGAAAACTGTCTAGAGATTTCATGAAACCCTTCTTCTCAAGACATAATAAGTGTTTTGAAGCAAACCTTCTGCTTAAGCATGCTGGCACCGAACTGCTCATCCCATTCAATCTAAACACCTTCTCAGTACCACCGTACCTGCAATAAACTGCTATTTCAAACATGTCCTGGTCTGGATCCTGCAGGCTAAGGAAATGCTGAAGTTGGAAAAATCCATCACCTTTAGCAGTCCTGGAGGCTCTGTGACAGCAGGAGAGCTGTGACACACTGCTGTATCCACAGGCTATTGCTGGCATATACGAATACAGAGCTGTTCCTATTTCAAGATGTTAAACCTGCAATGTTTTAGGGTAAATGGAACCTTTGTAAAAACAAATTTTGTTTAAACAAAATTCTGTTCAACAAACCAATGCAGTTCCTAACACAGCACATACATGTAGTACCTGTTCTACAATTGACCACTCAAGAAAAACCCTCACATTTAATGGGGGACTACCTGAATTCAGCTTTGAAAAGGCACCTTCTGTCAGCACAGACCACGACTTTTTCTCCATACAGATATGGAAGAGGTGTTTAGCATCAAAGCTTTGTTTCTGCCTCTTCCTAGCTTCCTAGCTCTGCAGTACATTTCCCATAACCTGTCTTGCATGTCTTTGAGTGCCTTCTGTCTCTTTGTGTTTAATAAATCCCTTTTATGCTCCTCTGTAAAGTGCTCAGGTGCTACCTGGACTGCTTGGATTAGTGAATCTGCTTACTCATTTGCAAGATCCCATTAATGTTCTTCAAGTTTATTTGCCAAAAATTACAGTACCCCTAATTCATAGCCATTTTGGAAAAGCAGATATTACTTTTTGCTGTTTCGTCCACCCTGGAGCAGTCTAGTTGGATCTCTGTAAGAAGACCAAAAGACAGAACATTAAAAAATATTTCTATTTAATCAAGTGAATAGAGACTTCTGCATCTAAACACATACCTTGCTCTGAAAGTCTCAGCTAAAATGCCAACCCCTTGCCTTGCCCCAGACAAAAAAAGTGAACCAGTGCAGAATACCATGACAAAACCTGATGCCAAAGGCTTTTATACAGAACACTCACATGGGCAAGTAGGGTCACAGCGCGTATGGACAGTACATATTGTGAAATGCAAGTCTTCTAATGAGATGAATCACAGCTTCAGGCTCTACATTGCTGTGTGTTGCTTTCTGATGTAAAGGAATGTGAATGCTTTCCCATCTGAGTAACTATTTAACCTCAAGGCTTTTATCTACTACCAAGAGTTCTCATTTTTATCTATGCTGGCTTCCACACTTGGACAGGTTTTTTTCCTAAGTGATGTGCAGCTACCAAGGCCCACTCCTGTATCTATTGCAAGAGCCCATCAATAATTTAAGCTCTTTATTGATGGCCTCTGACAGCCTTTTGTTTATAAACTGCTTTAGTTGTAAGGTCACATAAGGTAAGCATTTGCTAAAACTGGCACAAAATAAGATCTGCCCATTTCAGCATTTCTGAGGCTACTGTAATCCTTTGGAGTTTTTCTGTGATTTTCATAGGGGCACAACTAGTCACAGATTCCTTACTACTAAGAATTCAGCATTAAAAGAAAAGAATGTAGGCAACTTCCATGAATTCCATACATGATTTTTCTTCTTTTAACAGGGCTGATGTGAGACTGAAGAAAGAAGCACAGTAACATGTATGAGAAATTATTTAGTCATACATTAGGGCCTTTAGCAACCTTTCAGGCACTTATATTTACAGCCAACAGCATTAAGCCCTACCTTACTCTTTAGCTGAGCTGTAGTAACTCTGCAGTGATGGAACTGAAGTCCAGCATTCCCTTAGGCTTCAGTCATAAAGTCGTAGATCTGGTCATCGCATACATCTTCAGGAAAACTAGACATTCAGTAGAGAAAGACAGGTACTGATGGGATCCTTTGTGATGAGAGGTTGAGGGCATGCTGTGAAGCCCAGGGTCTATAGGGTTCATAGCTGTCGTGTTCTGTATCCTCCAGAAATCCACTCACTTTGAATCTGGTACCTAAAGAACCTTCTACAAATTTCAAGTACACAAGACTCTAATCACCCATAAAAGTGTTCCCAAGTGGTCACTATTATTTTTTTTCATTGTTTTTGGACTGAGTTAAACTAAACAGAGTTTTTGCCCCACAGACTGCTGGAGAACAATAAAATCCCGGGGATTCAGAGAGCTTCTTAACTAGGTCTAACATCCACCTCTTCAGTATCACAGAACATTAGGGACTGGATGGGACCTCAGAAGATCCATTTTCGTATTTCTCTCTAATGAGGAGATGTAATTTCCATGCACACAATACCAGGAACAAAGTATAATTTGCTGGCCACTAGATTACAGTCTATAGCCTGGTATAACCACACATACTGAGAAAAAATATCTTCACGTCTTGCTCCACTGGCTCCAGTGGGATTTCCCACCTAGCCTTCCACCATCTAGCCTTCAAGCAAGGTTAAACCTTTATTCAGTTTTATAAAAAACCCCAAAACATTACAAATTGGATAATTTACCTTACAAAGTGTTCCACTCTTTACCACAAGCAATGCTGGTGCCTTAAGGAGGACAATTTGAATAGTGTGATTAATTGTAATTTTATTAATACGGAAGTCCAGTATTTTGAATGAGACAGAAGAAACAATCCAAGAAAGAACCAAAATATTAACAGAAAGGGAAAAGCAAAAGCCTCATTAGTCAGATGCTGCTGCTGAGAGGAACACTCCCAATGTGTTACACAAGCTGTGCCCAGCATGGATCATATGGTTGCTATCTGATGGGTACAACTGAATCAGTCACTTGTTTAATTCAGTTCTGTCTTAGATAGGGAAAAGCAGTCACATTTATGTAGGGAGAAATGTAAACTATAGATGGCTTGACATTAGGACCCAAATCCACAGGTGTGACTGACTTCCCAAGATTCTGAGGGTTACTTGTCAGTATCAAGCCATTCCTACCTGAGGGCTGATAAAATCTCACTTTGAACTGAGTACGCCAAAATGTTTATCTTGCCAAGAGTTAATGATGAAATTTTTCCTAATTAATCATTATTCCACTTTGGTGCAAAGCTTATCTAACTTTTATCCCACCTACAGGAATCAGAGAATAATCTTTGTCTCACCTATAGAACCCAGCTCCTTGGTGACTGGGAAACAAAGATAGCTGCCCTCTTCCCTTCCTTCCTGTTATGTGATCTTGCACACCGAAGCCTCCACGCTGGGCTGGGCAGTTCCACATGACGGCAAGAGCATCTCTCCTGACGTCTACAACTTGAGTCTGAGACACCTGTCTCAGAGACTCTACACAGAAAACAAATGAACTTAGCACAGTACACACAGGATGCACTGACTTCGGACTGTACATGCGTGTCCATTAATAAATCGGTGCGTACGTACGATATGTGCCATGGCAAAGTAAGTATGTGCAAGAAGGCAGAGAGGGTATTTGGGTTTGTTCACAGCCACAATCTCCTTTTAAAGACTCTTTCTTTGTTACCTGTGTGTGTAAGAACATGAAATGTTTCATGTGTTGAAACATTTCAGTTCTTGCACTTACTGTGAAAGTCGGCTTCTTCCACAGCGCACTGCACCGCAGCCCAGAAACGCCTTCCCTAATCCATAGGAAGTTTACAAAACCACAAAGCTTTAGATGAAAAATGGTATATATATTACTTCATGCTGGTAATTTCTGTATGAAATATTTCAGGCTAGCCTTTGGGAGAGCAGACTGCAAATCCCCTTTCAGTGGGGACCCCAGTCCATAAAGGAAAACTAGGAACAAGAAGCACCCAAACCACAACTCCCCGAAGACTGCTCAGCAGTGTTTTCTAACTGAGTTAGTTTTTGCTGATAGTAGTTTTTTCTGGCTGCAAAACAGAATGTTTTAAGCATTTCCTTTTAACTTATCTTCTCTCTCTTCTCTTCCACAATGTTTTCCAGAGAAAGCCACCTTTCATTTCTGCCCTATCTCACTAAGTTTCTCTAAGTGACACTAGAACAGTCTGTTAGTCAGCCCTTCCTTGTGGCCAGTCCATGGCAAGGGGTTTCTGAGATCACGAACACTTGTGGTGAAAGCACCCGAGTATTTCTCTGATCCTGCTTATCAGTCCAAGCACAAAGCAGCTTCTAAGCTCTGTCCGTGGAATCTGTCCCCTGAAGCACAGGGGACTGTGTTCCACTGGGGACTGGAAAGCAGAAAGGAGACAAAAATGATGGGAAGTGGGACTGTGAAGACACACTGAAAACAGCTGGCTAACAGGTTCTCCAGCAAAAATCTCTTATATCCAGGGGCTCCATGGGGCCCTCAGAATAATGGCACATGTTCCAAACTAGCAGGCCTCACCTTTTCGTGATGATGGTTACAGAACACTGGAACAGGGTGCCCAGAGAGGTTGTGGAGTCTCCACATCTGGAGATATTCAACACTCACCTGGACATGTTCCTGTGTGATCTGCTCTAGGAGAACCTGCTCTAGCGGGGGGGGGGGGGGGGACTACATAATCTCCAGAAGTAGTTGCCAATCCCTGCCATGCTATGTCTTGAGACATTTGATTCAATAACTCAAAAGTGCGCCGCTGCAAGATTTTTGAAGAGAACCACAGAATCACTGAATGGTTTGGGTTGGAAGAGACCTTAGCTATCATCTAGTTCCATCTCACTGCCAAGGCAGAGACACTTTTCACCAGACCAGGTTACCCAGAGCCCCATTAAACCTGGCCTTGAACACTTCCAGGGGTGGAGTATCCACAACTTCCCTGGGCATCCTATTCCAGTGCCTCAGCACCCTCATAGTGAGGAATTGCTTCCTAAGATCTAAGGAAAACTCACCACCTTTCAGTTTGAAAACACTGTTCTTTGTTCTACCACTACAGTCCCTTGTAAAATGTCCCTCTGCAGTTTTCCTGCAGGACCTTTAGGTACTGATGGAAAGACTCAATTACAGTGTCTGTAGCCAAACATTTTACAACAGGACAACCACTGATGGATATAACTAACTTGGGACTTACCAACAAAGTTGAAGTGAGGGCTGCCAGAAATTGAGACGCAGTTATTCTTCAGACTCAGCATAATGGTTCCACCGTTGGGTTTTGTGACCAACACCATCACTGGCTTTCTTCATCACTGCTTTCTCTTTCTGTCACTATAATGCCACCTTTGAACCACATGGCTCTGGGTATTGGCTTCGCCTTGAAAGGCACCTTGATGCTCTCTTCACACTCTGTGCAGCAAACAGGTAAAGGACAGATTCTTCAATAACCAGAGACCCTGGGAAGAACAGAAGACATGTAAAAGCTGCAGCTGCAGATACAGCTTGTCATCTTTCCTACATCTGTGGGTTCTCAGAAAAGATGGTCCAAACCTGGATCCTTGATATAGTCCTTCATGTAAGAACTTTTTATTTAGTGAAAGTCTCCAGGGCCACTGAACACAGTCAGTGTGTTTTGATTCAGCTACCTTGGTTCTGCTTCCTTTACGGGAAGTCAGCTGCCCTCCTTTAGCTGTTTAGCCCAGCAGAAAAAGAAAGACCTCAGGGAAGTAGGAAGCCCCACAGCTCCTCACTTCTCTATGGCCTGGACATTTGAATCCAGGCAGTGTCTCAGTTTCGCAAGGCACAAGAAGCAGCTCTTCAATTCGTGCTGTTCTTCCCCGAGGCCACACTGGGATAAATCTCTATGATCATGGTAAAAGTAGTAGGATCAAAGTTAGGTGATGCTTGTAAAGAAAACGCTCCCTCGCTTGGTACAGAGGAAAAGGGACAAATGGTAGTCTACTGCACTAACAAAGAGCGTGTGTCCGAGCCCTGCTCAAGACTTTATCAGAATGTAAGGTAGTATATTTAAAAAATGCTGTCTTCAAGAGATGATCCTAGTGCACCAAAAGGTAAGACAGGCAGTCAGCATCCGTTTTCCTCAGCGTTGATTTGAAGCAAGTATGCTGTGCATGATGTGGTTGTCCCTTTTTCAAGCAGCAGGCACACATTTGGCTGGTTGTACAAGGCATATGCAGATGAAAAACAACCACTCTCATTATGGCCAGGCCCATCCATTTGTTCCCAAGTCCTGGAACGCTGAGCAAAATTCACTTCCCCTAAAAAGACATTGCCAAGGTGCATTTTATCATTCCTCTCTTTCCTTCTAAAAGTAATAAAAATTCAGCAGTGACTCACACCTCTGCCACACTGACGTCAGCAGAGAATTTGGCTTTTTATGTGTAATAACTAGGCTTCAAACTGAAACCTGCTATCCCATGAAAGGTGTTTTCACATGGGTGCTCTGGTAATTGTGGGCTGATTTATGACTCACACAATGGCAGGCTTCTGTTCGAGCCTAAAAAGACCAGTGAATCATGACTGCTGCAAAGATGTACAAAGTAGGCCAGAGTTTGGCCCACTAATCTTGACCCTCAAATGTTTGCCTGCAGAGGCTGACACTCTGTACAGGACCTCACATATCTAAGAACAAAGCCTACACATCACTTGGCATAACAGAGAGTTTCTTGTCAGCCACAAGAGGTGCCCAGGCCTCCCCATTCACACTGCTAATACACAGCATGTATTTCATATCCACATGCTTACAGCTCTTTCCTCAGGGCATACAGGGAACACAGAGGCTCATCCCCATAACAAGCACCATCCCTGCATCTTTTTGTGCAACGGAGAGAGAGCCCAAGACACATGGTTTAAAGTCAGCAGGGGGTGGTTTTTTTAATGCTGCTTCACTCTACTTGCTGCAAGATCTGCTCTGAAGAGACTCCACGTAGTCTAACTTCAAACTTCTTTCAAGCTGAGTTATTAGTACCTGGTCTAGTTGCTAGTTGAGCCAGAGCTCTTGAGCTTACTTTTAGTCATGATGTGTAGATGGCATCCCTGTGGGTACTGGACACTAAGCACTTGTAGTTACCTGTATCGTCTCAGGAGAGGCAGAAACAAAACAGCAACACAGGCAAAACAATAAACAAACCCTCTACACAGCTGTGGCTGTTCAGAGTGGATATGGCCAGTACATTAATGAAGTCCTCGCTTTATTTGTGTTTAAATCCATATTTTTTAATATCACTAACAGAACTGACCTAATGAAAATCAAGAATCTCTGAGGGAAGAAACATTGAGGCCAAAGCAAATGCTCCCTTCTCCCTGAAGGTCCCTCACAGCCTATTGCTTCTGAGAAATACCACAGTGCCTAAGTTTTTCTTTCCTTACTGATTTTTATTGTGGGAATAAAACAACTAATGAGAAAACAAAGAAAAAAAAACAGTATGTTGTCATAGCACCTGTCTCTTAAAAATACTGTCAAAGACATTCTGTATCCTTCTTATAGAGCTATCCACACTCTTTTTATCATGTTATATTAGGTTTGGGTTTGACTTTAGTTCAGACTATTGCTCTGTCTCCTAAAATTCAAGCAGCAGCATAGGAATTAATGAAATGGAACAGGGGCCTTTACCTACCAATTTCTCTATTTGGGTTTATTTTAAATGCATAGTTTCTTTTTCTCTCTGCTTTATGGAGGAGATTAGCGTAACCATGCTGTACTTTACTGACTACACTCATTACACCTTTACATCCATCACAGATGCAACTCTGGGAATGAACTTCATTTGTTAGCAGTGCTCTGAACACTGACAGGAATGATTTGTGGGGTTTTTTTATGATATATAATAACGACTCATATGATCTTTCTGTCACCTTAGACAGTCAAAGATTTGTCATACAGGAGAGATTTTACATGATGGAAAGGCTGATTTACTTCTGCATTAAAAGTCACAGCCTCGGACTAATCACCCAGCCATGAGTTTTGCATGAACAAGAACTGCTGTATTTAAATCAGTAACGACAAGTTTCCAGCACCTAAAGGAAGAGCAGCTTTCCCACTGATTTTGACTGGTCCATGACCAATCTCTAAACCAGGGAAGACGGGTACAGATAACTGCAGTTTGCACCCAGTTTTGTTTAAGACTCCTCTAGTGAAGATGATGACAGAATATGTATTTCCATGCATGAGGTGGGTGAGTACACCTAAGGGCACTTGAAAGTTCAGTCAGTTGTTGGCAGGTAGTAGGTGAAGAATTGGCTTTCACCAGAAACGTTTGTTACTCACCCTCACGCATTGTCAGTGGAGAAGGTTTTTCCACAAATTCAGGAACTCTTGCTCCGTCAAGGATCTCAAAGGAACACGTCACCATGCCAAAAATACTCCAGCAAGGCAGAAGACTTCCTAGAAACAAGTTCTTTGGTTAGAGGAAAACATGTTAGTCAAGTGAGCAGAGAGCTACTATTCGAAGAATTTATTGACTGGGAGTGGGAAAGAGTGGAGACAAGAAGCAGCCCTGAAACAAAGCAACACAGAGAGTTGTCCCAATCAGTTAAAACTCTTGGGAGAGAAAGGTTTGTGCTGCTGACTTCAGAATATAAGTTTATGTATATTTTACCTTTGCAGTGGCTAAGGTGTTGATCATTCTTACCAAAAGAAAGGAGCTTGCAAGACCATTACTCACGTGAAGTCCTGCAGATCGTTGCACTCCTAAAAAGATGCCTGGGTCCCTTTGCACTGGACAAGCACAGCTCCGAGTAGTTCAGAATTTAAATACATACTGGCCTCTTGTGGGCTGTGCTGTTATATCTTTTACACTGGCTTCAGCAGTTTCTCATTCTTGGAGTAACAGGATGATGAAACTACAAGTCTGAGACTAAAAGGAGTAAACTTTCCGTAGGTCAAAAGCATACCTTTTTATTTAAAAACATACATTACCTCACCAAATTATTTCTTGTGATAAATTGACTGTGACATCATTTCAAAACTGTGATCAAAGACAGACTACTAAACAATTTCCCAGTCTTGTTTTTCACATTAAAAACAAAATATGCACGTCCAGGTTTCAAGCACTTAAACATACAACAAACCCAGCTTTGGTGTTTAAGTCAGTCCCCAGAGGTCCTTTCACGTCTCGGTGACAAGGTCAGGCTTCGGTTTGTGTTTTTTAAAGTCACACAGGCAGCAGTTTCCACCATTTCCAAGCCCAGCCAATTCATTATTCAGTTACTCAAACAGGGGCCAGGTTCTTCAGAAAAAGTAGTTCACCACCATTTTAGAGATCACTCTTTAATCAGTTCTGTTCCTTAGAAACTCTGAGGTTCTGTCACCCTTCTTCACATGGAGAGTGAGGTACTTCTAGAGCAGACAACGAATTACAGATGTCAGCCTGCACATTTCCCTCTTTTCCTTTACTAGACTTCACAGCAGCAGCGCTGAAGTGGCACAGGCACAAGAGACCACCTTACGTGTGAGGACACTTTCACCTCTTGCTTGCAATCACGGCTCAACCAGTGCCAACAAATAAACTGACCACATTTAATTAGTGTTTGGAGCAGACCACTGTTACCTATTCTGCATTAATGTTACATTCAAATGAAAATGAAATCTAGTGCAGGAGGCAACCAGGTTATACAGTGCAAAACACAAGAACATAGAAAACCAAAGAACATCAAAGTCTAGCCAACTTCCAGGGGTGAACTCTGCAAAAAGCAATGACAAAACCGTCTGGGCTTGTGCCACCTTTTTTGATTATTTTAAGATGATTCCTGCTAGTCTACAATAGAAAGAGGAAGGTAGAAACATTAACAAAAGAAAAAGAAATTGCAGAGGTTGAAGCACTGTCAACTTCTCCAGCAAGCAAAAAATAGCATCTATAGGCAGCCAAAAAAACCACATGCTGCAGTTCACAGGCTGAAGGATTCCTGCAAGACAGAGGCTATGTGCTCCCAGCTCTGGAAGTCTGTGCTCTTATTAACACAGATGCAATTATTAAATAATATGTGCATGGAAATGAGATCAATAAAGCGGATAAAGTACTATTAATGCTTGCCTAACAAATCTATCAAGGAGCCAACCTTCACTTACTTCATAAATATTCTAATTCAGGAACAAGAGATCAAATTTGATACAGAAAAAACCATTACCTGGACTGGAAGTACTCACTTGTGCACCCACACTGCTGTGGGGAAAAACAATGCACAACAATGAGAAGACAACTTGGTTTGGACCATTGAATCTGCTCACACAGCCAGAGACACACCTCAAGAAGGGGAAAAGTGACTCCGAGTGATGTCTTCATGGCTCTGATGTTTGTGGTGCTCGAGTTGCTGTTCTCCCTACTCACTAATACAGTCTAAAGCCCGAGATGGTAAAGGTGAATGTAGTGGTTTTCCTTCTTTCGAGACAAAAAGGGGTTTCTGTTCTTCTGTTGTGCATTACTAGTTTTGACTTAATTTCTGATAGTCTTCTGTGTAAAAGCACAGTAAAAGCAACAAAGCCTGCACAGGAGAAAGTGCTAACTGATCCATGCAAGCCTTCTTCCCTTGGATCTTTGGAGAGAAGTGCTACCTCTGCCTTTTCAGAGGCAAGCAGACACCTTGCAGCCGCCGCTGGCACTAGGGGAGTTAAGACCAGACATAACAAGAACATTTTGACTCGTGCAAACAATCCTGTTTCCCAGAGGAGATATTCTTTCAGCAAGATGCACAGTACTACAGACTTCTCTGTCCCCAGGATGCACAGTACTACAGACTTCTCTGTCCCCAAAACTCTACGACACATCAAGATCAAAGGGTACACAGAGGAGACTGAGCCCTCTGAATGGGGTCTAGCAAGACAGGCTGACAGACTCTCTCCACAGGAAGAGCTGATCCCTGGAAAACACTGGCTATCAAGACACTAGATTAAAACTAGCACAGTGCAGTGATTTATTTAGTCTTCCAAGTCTAAGAAGCAACAGGAAGGAAAGAGAGAAAGAAGCAACAGGAAACACAGAAGTTGAGCAACACGGTCCAGTGAAGAGAAAGGGCAGGAATGACAACACCAGAGTCCTTCCCCTGACTGTTTACACTGTATATTCTTAAATGCTTGGAGCCATATTGCCGGCTCCGGTGCCAGCATTGGTTTTTTAATTCTAAGTAAATAATTTAGCCTTTCTCTGCATTAAGTGTTGCTGCCAACTGAATACACCTGATGCTGCTGCCTGCTGGGGATTACTTGGTATTGAGCTTGGGCAGGTCTGCAGCACTGGTGCCCTATTCTGTAACTCACAGCACAGTACGAAAGTGTACGACTTGTTTTATTCAGGTGCTAGAACCTGATCCGCACTCAGAGCAGAGTGGACTCTTCATCTAACAGGAATTCACCTCTTTGTGACTACATGGAATTTACTTTCAGACCTTAAACATCAGTGCTTGTGTTGTCTAGCACAAGCAGTTCTTTGCCTGCCCCTTACACACAAAGCTGTAAATGCTGGTTTCATCCACCTTTCCTCCATGTGTTTGAAGGGAGCATTTATTTTCTTCCCAGACTCCTGCACTGCCCTACATTACCCTAACTGATACTCACTCTCACAGACATCAGCAAACACATGTTTACTGACTTGGTAGGAGAAACTAGGCTAACCCCAATGTATTTCAGAAGAAGTGTTTTTCTCCCTAGCAACTACATAAAGCATGTTTCCTGTGAAAAGTAGCCACAGTTATGATTAACAAATTTCCTATTTCCCCTCTGTTTAAAATATATTTTGGGGAAAGAACCATCAAAAATAATAGTGTAGGTCTGCTTATAAAACCTGCCAGCTCACCAGTCAACAGACATGGACCTTCTAAGACTGCCTGTGTGCACATTACATGGTTCCTCCACTGCAGAAATTGTGTGGAAGTGACAGGAACCAAGGTTCTGTTTTGCACCTCTTCAGTCTCGAGCCCTTTTGCAACTGCAAATTCACAGTATGATTTTTTTCCAAAGTAGACTAGTGGAAGTGGGAATGTCCAGAATTGTTAGCTACTTTTTACAGTCTTGCAAGTAAATGCAACACTCTTAGTGTACGTGACTGCTGCGTAGTCGATGTTTTAGAATAATTTGACCAAAGTCTTTAATCCGTCAAAGTCAGATGTGCTTTACCTGGGGACAGTTCTTACTCTCAAGTGCTCTCTCAGTTTTTGTTCTTACATAATTCTGTACATCTGCTGATCTCAGGACACCCACAAAAAGACAGAACAGGTCACAAGCCTGTTACTGCGGTGGAAACACAAACAGTTAAATACGGTTAAAGTCTGATGGCCAATGATCAGTGTGAACAAGCGAGGCACTGCCGGTCACAAAGTGTGAAAAAGCTTATGGAACAGAAGACATTCCAGTTGGTTCTAAATAAAAAAGTTTGTTATAGGCTAACTGCCTGGAGAAAGGAATCCACTCCCCTGGAAGAAGCTGGTTTTGCAGGTAATTAATGCTGTAGTCTCTGGAACAAACTGGCCTAGGCAATGAGCTTAAGAGAGCGGATGAAATGTGCTAGGATTTTTGTCTTAACACAAGAAGAGGGCCCAGTCTAGCATACTAAACCTAACATACAGCTTTAGTTTAGTTCCTGTTTTCATCTTAGTGTCAAACCTACTGATCACAGTAGTAGCAAACCTTCTCATCTCAAGTGCTTTTGCATGGCCAGAGGTCCTTTCTGCTAATCCTACACACTTTTTCAGACTACTCTGCCATCAGAAGAGAGATCAGAACAGCTGATACAATGTCCTCCAGATCTCAAATTCTATTAAAAAAAGAGAGAGACAGGGAGAAATGTGTTAATTACAGTAAGTCCAAAGAGTAAATGAAGGATTAGATCTAAATCTTGTTAGACAGAATCATGCTTCAAGAGGCATTTGAATATTTTGAAGAGGTATGCTCTTGCCTGGTGTGAGATGGCTGCAGTGCAGTCCCATAACCAGCATGTGCTTTGTCCTAGTGAATTGATGCAAAGCAGTCTGATTTTGTCTATGGCCACTCCCTCAGGACATTCCGCGTGTGTGGAATAGGAGTGGATAGCAGGCTAGATTTCATTCCTAGATTTCCTTCATCAGTATAAATCATTCACTTCTACTCCAGTCAGTGAAGAACTGAGAACTAGTATGCACTGAGGATCCACAAAAGGATCCCAAAATCAGTCTCTTGAACCCTTTATACCTGTTTTACACATAAACTAATTCTCCTCTAGAAAGTCGTCTTGGACAGGAGGCAATTAATACATTGAACTTCACTCCAGTATGCACACTCCTATTAATCATCAACAAATATTCTTTAGCAGATGCACAGGAAGCTGATGACAGAGCAAATAATTTTATTCACTGAGTCAGTTTTGACACAGAAGGGCACTGAACAGCTGGAAACATTTATGGGAAGTTCCACTTACAATGTTGCTCAGAACACCAGTTGCTCTTCTAAGGAGTGCTTAGATGGAATAGCATTACCCCTTCAAAAGGGTCAGTAGCAGTGGGATGAACATAGCTAGCAAGGTTTACATAAAACTAACAGTCATGTTATGCTCAAAAGCTTAAGTTTATTGCTCTATTTAATGACTACCACCAGTACTTTTAAAAAGAATGCCAGTTCTTCCTGCTAGCTTCTCACTGAAGGAAATATTTTAAATACAGCAATAAAATCAAGTGGTTTAAAGATAACACATTTTGCCACACATTCATGCAAACCCTGCTGACAGGATTTTTACAGGTTCATGGATACAGAATAAACACAAAGGATGAGTACTGAAATACTGGGAAAGTTTCCCCACAGTGATGAAGTTGTAGCCATAACATTTCAGGCCCTACCTCACATCTACTGACGTCAACGGCAAGACCTCAGTGGGAGCAGGACCAGCCTTTATTGTTCTGAGGGCTGCTTTACCTTCTCCTGATTAGGAAGTGCAGTAAATCCCCAGAATCTTCTGCACTAATAAAAGCAGTAGGTTTTGGTGGTTGTTACAAATAAAGAGAAGCAAAAATATTTTTAGTAGATCATTACAGCAAAACACTTATCTTTCATATTAAAGGTCTTCTGTACCTCCATTTTGCTCTGCTTAATAAAGCACTTAAGCATGTGCTTACCTCCAAGCACTAAACACAACACACAGTCTCCATAGCCTCATTGAGGTCTAAAAAGAAAAGCCTGGGTGGCAGTCTGTATGCCTGAACAGGAAATACTGCTGCCTGAACTAGTGATTAGGATGGGCTAATGGTTGTCTAAATTTGGTTCAAGAGCAAATTTATCAAAAAGCAGCCACCGCATTCAGACTGAGGTTTTTAAAAACTGCCTACAAGATCTCCATTTTTAATTTGCATGAGCACCAAGGACCTGGTCATCCTCCAAGCTTTGAAACAAGTTTAAATTCAAGAATACAAGTGATTTCAGTACTACATTTTTAATAAAGATGAATTCAACTCTCTTCACCTGATTACGAATGTCAAATTTTAGGGGAAATTGTGTTTGGATTGTAGTCCAACTACATAAAAAGATTGATTGTGCTAATAGTTTATTTGCAAACCTAGTTGCCAAACTGTTGACATAGAAAAGATAAAGCATGAAGCATTTACGTCCAGATTAATTTCTTCTATTCCTGTCAGACTCACCCAGCTGACATCACACTGGAGCACACACCTGGTCAGAATGGGAGGGAAGAGTTTGACTCACATCATTGAAATACTTTTTCCCCTGTAGTTCTGATGACAGCAGTGGTGGACAGCTTTAGAGAAAATAGGCAAGCAAACATGATGTGTGAAACATCCTTTCGGTGTGAGTCTACTTGAATCTTTCAACGCAGAGGCTCAGAAGTTTTACGATATACACAGTATTCGGTAATTTCATATGTAAAAACGATCAGAAAGAGGCAAAAAGTTACTTTCAAGCTTGGTCAACATACGGCACATTTCAGCACGACAATTCAAAAAGTTTCACGCTGTATTTGGATATATTAGCAATGATCTTTTGAAAATAGCAAACTGAAGACAGTGGGTTTTTTCAGTGTTTGTTCCTTGCTTTTGTAACAAATGAAGCTACTATCCTTATTTACAGTATAAATAAGCTTTTTTTGGTGAAGATTATGTCCTGTCACATATGACTAAGACAAGGTGTACTTCAGCTCTTAAATGTCAACGCAAACAAGAGCATAAAAGCAATATCAAAGTAAAATCCTATCTTTCTTTCCAGCTAAGACAGTCACGTTACCATGTGTCTCTTATCAGATCTGAAATACATCTGCACGCAGTCAAAAGTTCTCTTGGTTTTAGCCTTTAGGAATATCATGAACACTTATTCTTCTGCTGCTCTAGAAAGCTGTTTTCCGTACAAGCTCATGACATGATGGACAAACTGATACTGTTCACAGGTCTGGATCATTCCTCCCCTGAAAAGGAAAGAAAAAAAGGGGAGGGAGAGGAGGGAAACAGCAGCCTTATTACACGCAACCATGAGGAAATGGCACAGCTAACATGAAGGTTGTGTTACACAGAAATGGTCTGTTCCAAAGCTTCCTGAAATGACTGAGAAGCGCCCACTGACTGCAATCAACTTGCAGTCTGACCTCAAGCTCTGTTTTTCAAAGTCTTCGCTACCCGAGGAATAGAAGGCAGAACTGAAACGGGCTTCAGTTCCGTTGTTCTTGGCAGTGGCCCTCACGCAACAAGGCGGCACCGTCACTGCATTCAGACGACCAGAGCATCTTCTCTCCAAGCATCATTTTGAAGACCATGAAACGCAATCGCCATCGCAAAGCTCTAGATGGATAGATGGGAGCAGGGAGAATAAAGAGGGCAAGCGACAAGAGGTTGTTTCCCTTCCGTGCCAGCCCGTGTTGTGCTTTTGGCAACTTCACCAGGGAGCTATGGGATGGCCAGCAGGACTTTGGAACAGAAAACGGAACCTGAACAAAAGACAACTCAGTCTTGTAACTGAATTGACTGTCACACACACCTTGATCAGTGGAAGACTCAGTGCAGAAATCTGCTCGGTTTAACTGTTACTTCTGCTTTTGTTCTTCTTTAAAACTGCAAAGCTGAAAGGAAATGCTAGCAGGAGCAGAAACAGTTTGTTCTTCCATGTATCATTAGCCTCTGTATTTCTACAAGTAGCATATTAATCAACACCTGAGTACTGCTGCAGGGGACGGGAAGGGGCAAAAGGAATGAGGAGAAAGCTGTCCATCCTAAGCAGATGCAATTCTGCTAGGAGTAGCTCATCAACAGTGATATGATCTCTTGATAATCCATGATGAAAATAATTAAACCCCATGGCTCAAATACACAGCAAGTATATGCAGAATTGTACCAGCACTGGTGTTGCTGCACAGATCCCAGGGATGCAGTGCCAAAAGGAGGCTGAAACAACAAGTAGGGCTGAGGACCCCACAGATGGCCAGGGTCAGACTGTGTCAGTCTGAGGAAGAGCATATGTGGTGCATTCCCTCAGCAGCCAACACCAGAGAGAAATGAATGAAAAGTTACTTCCTTGGAGTCAAATGGATAGCAGACTTCTAGCACCTACCTGGGGACTGCCCTGTTCAGTGGGGTCCAGCTTAACAACTGTGGGTCACGCAGAAACCATACCAGTAAGGGGTAGGTAAATGGGCATGACAACGAGGTACATTCCTTTACACGTCTGCTCCAGCCTGCATCCAACTTTCCTTCTGTAAGTCCCTGGTGACCTCTTTTCACCTACCCTGTTTTCCTTAGCCCGTAACCACCAGACAGAAGAGGGAGACAGAGGTGGTCTTCCTTCCTATAGTTGCTTGGACACTGTCTCATCCTCTCATGCTGCTTTTGAAATCATCCAGAGCTTTTCTGGGGATTCAGTGCAAATGACAGTTGGGAGCAGCACGACTTCTGAGAGATGACAAGCCCCATTCTTTGTTCCTTGAAGCAAATATACTTCTCTGTAGTAAGGATCATTATTTGACTCCTTTCCATCAAGTATTTTCTCCCTTGACATTTAAATGGCTTTTTCCTATCTCTAAGAGGTATGTAGCAGCTAGAGGTCCTTACTAGGTTTTTTTTCCCCTCTATGGCAGCCCTTAAGTGTTATTTCCCCTCTCCAGCCTCTGCAGATGACTGCATTTTCCTTCTCCCTGAACAGTTAGTATTTGTAATTGGTCCTCTGTATCAAGCATATTTCTAAGCAACCTTTGCTTACACAGTTATTTTCCTGTGTAATATTAGTGGCAAAGACAAGATATTTCAGATCCAACCAGATATTTCAGACTGGGCCATGGATAATCAGGACTCATTATCCATACTATGGTTTTTCTTTTTCTCAAGATAACTTTTCTTATTGGCTTGAAATACACTAAAAGAGCCAAACCTCCAAGCCCCTGCAGGTCCCTGTCTATCAGAACATCAGCAGGGCAGCAAGCATTTCATTTTCTGCCTCCCACTGAGCATAATTTCTCCTCTGAAATAAAGTTCAGTGCAGGGTTGAGGTCCTTTTTTTTTTCCCCTCCCAGAAAAATCTTTGGTATGTTTTTTCATGACATCTCTTCCCCTGACTACATTTATCATTATCATTAGAGAGAGCACTGAGACATGTTTTGATGGCACTTGAAACCAGTGGGAGAGGAAAAATAACATCTCTGGTGCAAAATTCAAGCCTGTTTACTTCACAATCAAACTCAAGGTGGTGTGTTAAGAAATGCTTAACTGGAAACCATTGAATTTCTGGAGGTTCTCACAGCTCCTTTCATACATCTGCAAACACTCCAGACTGTGCATGCTCTCCCTCTGCAACATCACAAGCAGTCATGAGCTTCTAACAGTGCTCCCAGTACGCAAGGCCAGTTTTCTTAAGTCCTCCTGGAAGCGAGGTGCTGATATGCGGCTCTGAACTCAAGTACAGCAGACCTCCGAGCCTTTGCTTCTGCATGAACATGAGGCCAGCAACCACTGGTGAAAGGTTATCCCTTGCTGCACTGAGCCATGTGGCTCTGCAGATTGTGGTGACAGCTGTGAATCTAGCTCAGTTCCAGGACTGTTCATTAAGGTTTACTGAAACATGCAAAGATTACAAGTCAGACCTGCTTAGAACAGGACAACTGCCTTCGAGGAATATTCTCTTTACGTCCGTACGCCTTTGTTTCTGCCCTTGCCCCATTTGCTTCTCCTTGTGTTAAAGGGAAGGATTAGCATGTTTCTGGAAAGGAAGCAGGCTTGCTTACCTGTCTAACCGTAACTGGCAGGCTGTTCGCAAGATGTCTACTATGCCCTCATTCTTCAGCTGTTTACAGCAGACACTAGTTGCAATAAAGCAGCCAGTTCTCCCGATGCCTGCGCTAAGGGAGGGAAAAGCAGAGAGAGGTAGTGGAGATGTTAGAGCAGTTTTGTAACTTCCATGTTAAATGAGTGCTTTTAAACCAGCAATCAATCTCTTTCATCCCTTTTCTCCCCCAGCCATAACTAGGAAAAGATACTAACTTCAACGGGATAACACAGCTAAGTGTGAGCCACTAAGAGCAGAAGGGTGAACGCTGCGCATGCGGCGCTAAAAATGAACTCTTGGGTACTCTTTGACCCAGTGTCTCACTGAATCTGTCACTGAAAATAAGCACTTCAACAGTGCTGCTTAGATTTGTTTTAAGGGCAACCCTTGCTTTGAAGGCAACCTTTGCTGAGATGCTCTTAATCTGTTTTGAAAGCTACATTCATTCATACTTTTATTCACAGGTACAGTTAAAAAAATCCCCTTGCTTAAATAAACAGAGCTAACAGCAGTATACTGTGATGCCAGTTGCTGATCAGATCTACAGGCTGGTAATTTGCTTAATTAGTGCAAGATGCAAGAAGCTGACTATTAGAGAAATTTAATTGTCTTTCCTGAGCACCTTCGTATCTGATCCAGTCCTTGCTTAATGACCAGCATAGATTTTATTCTCAAAGGCACAGTGCTATTGAAGCTGTGAATCAGCCAACAAAGAACCAGCAGCACAAGCTGACAGCCCTTCTTACACATTAAATAATTATACTCAGGCATAATTAATTGACACAACTGCAAGAAATCCTGCTTTCATTTAAATTGCACTAAAGCCATGATACAAAAACACTGGCAACAAATGTACAAGCAACAACAGGGAGTTTGCTGTTAACTGCTGTGTACAAAGCTCTAGTAGTCTTTTTGACTGTACAGACGGGGTTTTTACTCTGAGTTTATGCTTGTTGGGGAAACAGCTACACTCAAATAGTTTTAAACTCTGTTACAGAATGACCAAGGCAATTCAATGGGAGTTTGGGGGATGATCTTACTCACTAAGAACTCACCTCAGTCTTCAAATAATTGTGATGGATGCAGCTACCTAACTTTACATTTTTGCACTCTCTGTACTTCAGGTCCTGAATTCTTTTGCTTTCCTGTATCTAGTTGGTTCATCAAGAGTTCAAATATTCCAGTTTCAGAGGACTGTCTGCCACACATGGATGCACACCAACCATAAGAAAGAAAAAATAAAAAGGCCCTTTGTCTTCCAGTTGTGGCCAAAAGGCTACAGTAAACAGCTCCTGTATGCTGGTTCCTGCCCACAGACCTCAACAGTGTGTTCACACCCATTTTTGGATAAACAGACAGCAGGTCCCCGAGCTGAGACAAAGTCATTGTCCCTCCAAGACTGCTCCAAGTGGTGCACTAGCCAAAGGACATTAACAGGACTGCTAGCCTGCCTTTAGCATGAAGCTAAAGATTAGGTTTGGGTCTATTTTTTTCTTCAGGGTGCATTATTTAATGTGACTCAAGGCCAAAACCACAGCGATTATGTTCTGCTGCTCCTTGGCTAGCAGCCTGCTGCGTATACCACTCTCAGATAGAGTCAACAGATCAAGTTCTTTCTTCAAATAAAACAACCAAAGCTCTTTCAGATTCTCACACAAAAAGCTTTACAATCCTATCACCATGTCTCTTACTAGTTATTTCAAATAAAAATACCCAGTCTCCCCCTGAAGTGTTACTGTGTCATTAGGATGACACCATACTAGAGGACAAAACAAAAACGCAAAGCAAGAGTGACATGGTGACCAGAATCTTTACCTGCAGCAAATACCATAACACTTCAAGGAGCTCTTAGAGAGTCAGATTTCCAAGGGCAAAGGACCTTCTTACAAACCGTTTCTTACTTTTCTCTGAACTCTCCCCAATTTGTCAAAATCTGTTTTAAAACACAGGCAGAAAAACTGGACATGTGGCATCACACGGACGTTTTACTAGTGATTACTCCACGTTAGCTTAGAGGCGGATCTCTGGCGACACTGGGCTACCGACCATTCACGCTAACAAAGAGTTCCTTCGAAAACACTCCCACTGTATGATAACATCCCACTTACTATGGCTTTTGGATAGCAACCATCCACCAACTCCTATAAAACGTTACGCAGAGCGAAGCGAAATTCTTTACAAGCATCTGAAGGATCAATTTGGCAAAGCACCTTTACTGAAATGACGGAAGATTGCCCTGGCAAGATTACAGCGTACCCTAACAGACTTGCTGCTATTTACTTGGAGCAACTGCTTGGAGAATTGACTTGCAGCTTTCAAGTAATCACGTTTAACCTTTCTAAACACTGGCAAAGTGGACTTTCAGACCCCTGAAACGTCTCTAGTTTTCCAAGCACCATAATTTAGCTATACTAAGCTAATGTTTAGAGCCATCTATTTTAAACAGTTATAGCTGATTTAAGTGGTTAGTAGCCACTGCATAACACGCTCCCTAGTTAGCAGTGCAAACGAATGTACTTCATGTCTCTAAGAGGTAAGTACACCATCCTGCTTCTTTCTAGAGTAAGTATCTACCTTCATCTATTTTTTCTGCCCTACGACTGATAATTACAATTTTCTTATCAGGTTTCAAACCACTGTAAAGATTTGGTTTTTTCCATATAAAAAGTTTTCATCTTTGCCAGGGGCTTTTTACAGACACTTCAGTTTTACTCCAAATTGCATATATTTCCTGTCTGTTGATTAGTACCTGCTGGAGTCAGCTCTGTCACTGTTTCATTTCTTTTACATACTATGCTTAAATTAATTTGCCTATTCAGGATTTCTCAAAATCAAAGAAGGAATACACAGAGCAGGGGGCTACAAGTCTTAAAGTTGATTTTCCTCATTTTTCTTCTTGATTGTCTCTTCCTACTCAATTTTACTCGCAGTGTGTTACTCTTCAGTAACCTGGCCCTCTTAAGACCATTAAAGGCACCTAAAGGCATTAAAGATAAGGAAAACTAGACTGTTCTTAGAAGTAACTGAGCCACTACCAGCTTCTGTGTTCAGTTCAGTCTGTATCTCAGTATAACACTCAGTAACAGAAAATTATTGTCATTAACTTGTGCAATTTCCAAGCATATGACATAAACAGTTGGGCAGGGTCACCCACGCCCGCTGACGACTAACATCACAGCATCTGCACTACGCCACTGTACGCAAAGCAGCTCTCAGGAGTCAGATATAACATTTGTTTACCTGCAGTGAACAATGACTGGGGCGTTCTTCTCTTCTGCGCCCTGCATGGCCTCTTCCACTTCCAGCACTAGCTGTAACAGAGGTGGGGCTTGATCTGGGGTCTTCTGATCTGGCCAAGATGTGTACCAGTAATGTTTCAGGTTTCTGACTTCTTCTCCTTTCTGCAATCCAGTTAAGACAAACACCACAAAGTTTTAAAAGAACCTCTGGTTTTAGGTTTGTATTGAGGCTTGGCCTTCCCTTACAGAATGAGCAAACTGATGCTGAACAGAACAGAAGATCCAAAAGGCAAACCACACAACAGAGCAATCTGGATTTCAAATATCACGGCTGCACTTCAGTAAACTGTTTTTTAAAAAAATTCCTATCCCCATTTCCACCTCAAAGAATTTTGCTCTTTTTGTGCCAAGAGCTGTGTGCAAAACACTCCAGGCAGTCTGTTCCCTCTTGACAGATTCATTCAGCAAGGCAGAGCTGTGCTTGTGACATAATTGCTTTCATAATGTATTTGACAGACAGAGAGCCAGGAGCCATATCTCTGTCTGATAGTGAGAGAAATGGAGAGATGAGGTAGGAATTTATTTTTCCATCTTTTCTGACAGACTTAAATCAGTTTCCTGTCAATTCTACTCCTAGATATGGTAAGACATTCAGAGACACTACCAAAGGTGGGAATCGTCTCCAGCCGCAAGCTGAGGCTTTCTGAGAAACACAGACTCCAATTTTCTCTCTGTCTCAGCACGGCTATGAATACGGCACACGTGCCACTACCTTTTCCGACTGCCATGTAGCAGTGTGCCTCCGCTTTTGTGTTCAGAGTGGCATCCTCCTGCCTGATTTCTAAAGGTGCCAAACAGTAACACGGAGCTGAGGGAACTGGCCTTACCCTTTCAGCCATTACATATGCCAGCTAGCACAGGGCTAAGCAAATGTCTTCAAAAGGTCCAGGCACAGAAGTGTTAGCTTCCACAACCTTCCCTTAAACACATGGTTGGCTGAGTTTAAGAGGGGAGAAAAGAAAAGAACAAATGTGTCTCTTTCTAAAGACCCAGGCACAAAAATCTGGCAATAGTTTACGTCATCTATACTCCTAAGTCACCGTGACTCAGTTGCTTGATAAAGCTTACTCAGAGCTTCATAGTGAACCAGATTGCAAAAGTTATCTGGTTAAACACTTTGTCTTTCTTTGGCTGGACTAATTTTAAGATGGATGGAACTGTCTCTCCCTTTGGCGTAGCACACAGGCACATAAACTCATGTGCAGGTACATGGGGGACAAGAAGTGAGTAGGAGCAAGAGAGCTGACAAAGGGAGACTGACCTTCACTGGGTTGCTGCTAGAGCTTACGTTGGGGCTAAAGTGCTTATTGAAGCATAGTCACAGGAACCTGAAGGGTGTGTCTACCACAGCTGCACGGAGCCTGGCCTTAGGCTATTTACCCCAATGAGAAGATACTCTGGTTAAGAGTATAACTAGGTGACATGAACAGTACTTGAGTTCAGTACTCAAGTAATAATGAGAGTAAATCCCATCAACATCACTCTGAAAGATGAACACGTACACAGCTACTTTTGAATGTGTGACTACGTGAGCCACAGAAATGATAAACACTGGGTTCTTGAGTGGGTTGTGAAAATAAAAAAAGTCAACAGTACTGAGAGAAAAGTAAAGGTAATCTGAAGAAAAACATGAATCACTACACAGAGCAACTCATTTGACTAAAGCAGAAGCCAGCCAAAGTTCTAATAGTGACCTCTGGATGTCTTTTGTTTTGTCTGCGCTGTTACCAGTTTCACAGTTCTGCTCAGAGAATCCTGACTTCTGTGGTCCTGTGCACTTTGACAAAATATTCTCTACTGGTTCTTCCTTGAGCCAACGAAGATTTAATTGATGGTTTGAAGTCTACTACAATTTATGCTGCAGCTGAGGCTGAGATCATGAATCAGTGCCTAGACACTGGCAGGTTCCTTTGAGAAAGGAAAACAAGCCTTGCCCTATTGCCTGAGCATTTCCTAAACTTCTAAGGCCTGCCAAGTCTTGTCCTCTATTCCAAAGGAAGTATGACAGTCTGTAACACACGCAGCAATCCTAGATGGCTGGTGGCAGTAACATACATTTCTCATCATATTTAAGGGAAAATAGGAGTTTAAGTGACAGCCGTATTCATACTCATACACATGGTCCAGAACTGCTATTTCCCTACCGGTATTAAAGGGCAAATGTACAGCTCTTGGCCACGACAACTTCATAAATGGAATCTTAATTTCAGCTCTAGAACTCAGCATTTTACCACCTGACAGGTAGGGGCAGAGAGAAAGAAACACAGCCCCACTAGTACTGAAAACAAATACACTAACAGAAAACCAAACTCAGATGAACCTAAAGAAAAGAAGCAAAAGGTTTGGTTTCCTTCCCCCACCCCCACCACGGTGGTGTTGGGAGTGTCTCTAGTTTTACACACAAAACCCATAGATTTATATCTGACTTTAAGCGCAGAACCTCTTCCTCTACCATGGACAGTAACTGACTAGGCATGAGATCGCTGAAATTATAATTTCCTAGGGAAAGAATCAAACGTCCTTCCATAAATGTAGAAGGAAAGGAGTTTGTTGTTGCAGAGGGAGGGGAGCAAAAAAACCACAACATTGCAACCTAAATCTCTAAAGTTATTGTCAGGCTGCCAATACAGTATAGACTAACATAACAATGCTGTTATTTAAGAATTTACAACTGTATTGAAAAAGTCTTCCAGCAAAAGCATGCAGTTTTCAATCGAGAAAATTTTGTTCTCTAACTAAAAAGTTACTGGTTCTTTTAGAGATCAGATTCCAGCAGAATTAATCTGTGTATTATTCCCACTGCTGCACCGTACTGGTTGGGATAAATTGTATTTCAGACTTCTGCAAGTCTGCAAGATACTTGTAAATATTCTCTACTTCCCACTCGTCAGAGTGTGATTTTCTCCTTGCTGCCTTTGCCAAACGCGTGAGTGACAGACGTACCACTCTCAATCCAGACACGAGATTTCACATGTTGGCTTTCTGCTTATCAGCATATGGCTGAAGAGACTTGGAACTGGTTGGGTAAAAGAAGTGTTTTTTTAGATTGGACAGGAAATGCAGTATTATACCAAGGGATATATATACTGAGGCCAAGGATAGATCTGATGACAAAGATACATGAAGTTAATGTAAATAGACTCCTCTTATTACAACATTCTAGAAACTAGCAATGAAAACAATTGTAAAACAGGACTTTGGTACTTTAAGCTGTATTAGCTAAGTACTTAAGACATTAAGTCTGTGTTTAAGCTCTCCATCCACAAGATGATGGAACGCTTACAGCTACGTACAACTATACGGTTAGTAGGAAAGATACTGAAGTCTAGAAATGTAAGCATGGACAGTGCTGTGGTGAAAGGGTTTTTAAAGAACATCAGCAGCTTTAGTGTGTTGGAGGTGAATGATCTCTTCAAAGTCAAGTGAGCCAAATTGCAAAGAATAAATTAGCACGGTACCTATTAAAGGGTGGAACCACATCACTAAGTGCCTAGCAGACCACTGCTGAGAAAAACAGAAAGCAGGTAATAAGCAGTTTGCTCAGTTCTTAACTCCCACACTTCTTCTTAGTAGCACAAGCCTTCTTGGCTATAAACAGCTGGTAGGTATCCAGTGGTCTGACAGCATTTTAATAATTAAAAGACAAGTACAATCTCAACATTTCCTAGAGGTCTCCCCATACTACGAAATACGTAAGATGCCACAAAGGTTAAAGTTCCCTGCTAGTAACCAGCAACCCTTTGCCTAAGCCCATGGCCCAAAGAATCAACAAGACTTTGAATTCTACAGGACATGATCACAGCATTTAGTGGGCTCAACAAGTGGCATCAGCAGCATGACTTGCAAAGGCTGCTAAGAAGCTATCCATGAGCTAACGTGTCACTC
The DNA here is from genome assembly GCA_013400115.1 of Rhinopomastus cyanomelas. Classification (NCBI taxonomy): domain Eukaryota; kingdom Metazoa; phylum Chordata; class Aves; order Bucerotiformes; family Rhinopomastidae; genus Rhinopomastus; species Rhinopomastus cyanomelas. The sequence continues at coordinate 221,012 of VXBP01008870.1, forward strand.
TAAATGATCAGTGAACACAGAGGACACAGGCACAGGAGGAGTCATTTGTTTCTTCCAGTGAGTGACTCTTGTATTACTACAACTCAGAAGCAGCTTTCGGATTGTACATGTGCGGTCTAAACCTCTAACCGCTTGTCTTACTGGGCAAAGCTTTAATGACTTCAGCAATAAAAAGTTGTGTTTGCACAGCAGTACACTGTGCAGGAGACTTCTACACAACTCTCCACGAACATCCCCATGTAAGGTTTCACACAGCTCAAGTACTGTAAGTACGTTGGAATGATTTACCTTGAGGGTAATGAGCCTTAAACGGTAATCGTCTGCTTGTATGACTTGGTTAACCGTGATTTCTATTCCTTCATAGGTGACCTGCTCCTCTGGCCAATATTCTGTGCATTTCTGTGTGCAATATAAAATAGATCTAGTTAGGCAGACATCAAGGCAGGTTCATTTTTACTCCTCCAAAACTGGATATAGCACATGCATAAATGAATATGAATAAACTTTGTTTCTATAATAAGCACGACTTTTCACTTTCTAAATCAGGCCAACACTTCGGGTGATTTCTGCTGCGCTCATCAGTCTGATTGCGTGATTAAAAACACACAAATTGGGTAATGATTAACCAATGCTTTTAAATACAGACATCCTCTTTTACCTTTATGCAACTGGAAATGTACTTCTGTTTTTACATTAGTCCTTTTCTGAAGATAACTACGATTCACTAGTTAACAAGGTTTCTGTGGTGAGCGTACACCGATGACAATCACAATACGTGCTTTCTAGTTTTTATAAAGGGTCAATGTTCTGTGAATGTAAGATGATAATTTGCAAGATTTTTTGCAATGATCATGAGAATACGATTGGGGATGTTTTGGGAATTAGACTGCGTACCAAACCCCACTTTTAATGGGTGCTGAGAATCTTTCAAAGCTGAGGAGCTAAAAGGAAACAACAGTTGTGAGAGCTATTAGACTACTACAGCTTGATTTTGCCAAAAACCAGAGATGCAGCCAGCACAACCTGACAATTAGAGAAGGAGAAACTACAGTCCATTTGTGAATTCACATTGTGGTACTACTGCACTAGAGATGAGGTGATAGGTGAGAATTTATAAGCATGCCTATCCCAGAGGGAGGACTGAAGACTATCTTCTGTTACGTGGTTTCTCTTCAAACTAATAAATACGTAAAGGAAGAGAGAGACACTACAACAACGGTGCTTGAACTAGTTCATGGACAGGGACCGACGTGAACAAGTCAGGGGCTGAGAAGAAGACTCCTTGTGACAACGGAAGAAGCAGTCTTTAGCACAGGAGAGTAAGGAGTAAGAATCTGCTGCTGGACAAACCCGGTTAAAAGCAATGCTTGAAGGATTCCTCTTGTACACACCTGCACACAATCTGGAAGGAAACAAGTTAAATCATTTTGTTCTCTCCCATCAAAAATAATTTCACTTCAGGAAAGACTAACAACAGGAAAGTATCTTGCAAAGTTACTGAGTCAAAAATTTTGTGTGGGAGAATCAATGTTGTTCCATCTGCCTAGTGCATCATTTAATAACCCACCGGGAGCGTGGCCCGCTGTGTCTCTGTAAAATTATTTACGCAAATTGCATTCTTTTTTCCTCTACTCTTAAGCTGCAGAATCCATTGTAAAAATTGTCAAGAGTGACAGCAGCTAGCAATAGCACAGACACTCCACTCCTTTAAGCAGAGCTGCAAGATTGCCCACTCATTTCTGTGGGCTGTCTGTCAGTTCAGATTAGATGTGACAGAGGGCTAAGATACAGAGCTTTTAATACTCATATTAGCAAAGACATTGCACTAAGGAAGGAGCACAAAGCCTCTGTTACTAGCATCATTGCCAAAAAAAGGTTTCAGTTTTGAATCTATACACTTCTGAATCCTGTTATTCATGTTAATATGTGTGTTATGGAATAAAGGGAATGACTACAGAAGACATTTACATGAAAGGACTTACCCTGTATTTACAGCTGAGATTTTTGACACCGTTTAATTTTTGACACAAAAGCGATCAGAAAAGACTCAGCAGGTCTGTTACAGAAACTATGCAGTAGCAAGCTCTAGTTCTGTAGCATCTTGCAGTGCACTGCTTCCCAATACTAGTGTGACAGCTGAGATACTTGGTCAGCATGGTTGAGGAAATTCAGATAGAAAGACTGCTTTACACTCCTGTTAGCCAATCTGGCTCCAGAGAAGAATTTATCACCAGATACATTTATTAAAAGATAAGTCATTCAGGACCAGTATTTCCTCTGCTTCCTCTTTAAGCTTCAAGTCTTAAAAAAACTTCTGATACACTATGTCATGGCATTTTAACATCTTATTTGCCATAACCTGGCAACCCTGATCAACAAGCACATCAGTACCTCAATGCTGACTCTTGAGAGAGATGGATGCGAGTTAAAAATACTAGTTTAGATGAGCAACATACAGTATTTTGTATCAGCAAAGCCTTGACAGTACACGTCCAATCATCCAACTGTAGTAACTGATCATTTTGAACTAGCAAAGCATGACAATTCTGAATCTGTCTCATTCATGTCATTTTTCACTAAAGCTGAAGGTTATATCTATTTACTTCACAATTGTGGAAAGGTAAAGACTGGTGCACGTGCATAGTGACAGGCACAAAGTTTCCAGTTAAGCCAGCCTAACTCTGTGCATGTGACAGGGACATGCCCATGTTCTTCAGCTTCCAAGTATCCAAAGCCTCTTCTCCAAAAGAAACTCTCTCACCTAAATCACTAGTGAGTTTTCAGGGATAAGCTTTGACAAATACAGCTGCTGCATCTTTAGAAATACCACTTGGACCCCCCACTGCAGATCCTACCAGTGATGGATGCAGTGCTTAACACAGGCCCAGATCACTTTCTCACATCTTAGCCCTGCCAAAAAATGCAGACATAAGCTCGGCTACCTGTCTGTCAACTGAAGCACTTGGTTCATGCAACTCTGCTACAGGGCAGGTATTTCCATAAGCAAGTAATGTACAGCCAAAGAGCAGCAGTTTTTTAAACTACAAACCAAACAAAACAATCAATCACCTTTCATGGATTATAAAAAATACCATGACAATTTAATTTCTGGAAGTAGGTGGTGGATGGGCAATTTCAGCACCTTTGCATCAACACTTCAAAAGCACCTCCCAAGATGCACTCAGGAAAAGGTCCTCCATAGCCAAGTCCGCTCTAGGTGTTGATTATTGTAACAAGCATCTTTCAAAAGTCAGGGACAGCATCAGTGGAATGTGGATATAGACACTGATCAACACAAGACAAAGCAGTACCATCTCTGCTGATTGAAGATATTCAACCTTAGTAGTTATCAGGTACCATTGTTTTTGATACCTTTAGAATTTCAAGTTCCTTTAGAACTTGAAAGAGTGTCTGGAAATAGAACTGGGTTTGAAGAAGATGCAGGTCAGCTGGGAAGGGAAAAATGGCAAAACCAGCAGCAGGTTAAGTCAGACAAGCGAAATAAGACTTACAGTAAACTGAACAAGCCCACGTGTTCTCTGAGCCTGAATAATTTAATGCTGGCTCTGACTGCTCAGGACACTGAATCAACTTGTGTTTGCTAGCTTAGCATCAATGCTGAAAATACCTGCTAGAGCACAGATGAAAATACAGACTGTATGTAGCACCATTACCTCGTTCATCTCTTCTATATTCGTAATCATGACAATGATAGGAGAACGCTCCTGCCACACCATTCTCCAGAAATCACTGACAGTGTTAACTATCGGTCCCTGAGTAGCAATATATACCTTTTCTTCTCCTCCGTAGCCCTGCCAACAAAACAAGAAGAGATTAATTTTAACAGGGATGTCCACCACAACCTCGAAGGTTCAGTCTTTAAAAAGAGAGACTGACCACTGGTTGCAATGGTGACTCCACGGCATCAGTTGTTCTCCTCTGTCTCTCTCCTGCACATGTGTACATGGAATAAAGGCACAGTATGCAGCGACTTAATTCCAGCAGTGAGTGTCCAGCAGCCTTGAGATGACTCTGTCTAAGTCATAAGCCTTATTTGGGCTTATTATATGGTGCCTAGGTCAGGCCAACTGACAGCAATTTACATCAAGAACTGCAGGAGTGTGGTTTTGTCTTGTCTGAACAGGTACAGCTGCACTTTTAGATTTGGTTTTCCATTCATGTGAGCAGGAGAGAAGATCAATTGGTTCAGCTAGGATGCCTTTAAAAGCAGTGGATGTTGACATTCTATTTACATTCACAGTGGCTGATAGAAGATGGGCAGACACGTTGTACTACTGAGCTCTTACCCTGATATAGTTAGCATTGATGTAAGAGCTGAGGGGGTCGTCCTGATCAGCCGAGTTAAGGCACACTCTGCTGTGAGGATCTGAAAGGTGTAAAGAGATAAGTAATAGCTTATCAGTTGCTCAGAAGACAGAGACACACAAGATATTTTGTACAGCGTGACATTTGCATGAATTCATGGCCATCACAACAGCTACGAGCGGCCTTGAATAGAGCTCCCCTGTCAAGACACTACCACAAAAAAGGGAAAGAGCGGTGGTGGGAATAATTTGGCTTCTTATGGTTTTACCTGCTCTCTCAAGCCTGTTTAATAATTCCCGTGGCACAGCCAGTATCCCAGAGTGACCCTGGAAAAGCAGTTTTCTGCTCCAGGAAATTATTTCTCAATTTGTTAGGTCACTAGACTCGTTCTGGCTTGTATGATGTGAGAAAGAGGTTTGTGAAGAGCAAAAAGCTTTTCTTCCAAACTGCAACCACACATTTCTTGCGCACAGGCAAGCTAGATGAGACTAACTCTTTCCCTGTTTCATCCTGCAGCACACTGAACTCCAAGATGTGCTATTAGCAAATAGAATCAAAAGAAATTGAAGAATATGAACAGACTCCTGTACTGTGCATAAGTCCCTTCAGTACTTGAGTCTCTCTCACAGGGGTTGTTCATGAGACATTACTCTTGTTTTAATCCACTTGAGAAATTCAGTCCCCACTGAAGTCAACGGGAGCTGTTCCACCAGTTTTAATATGAGCTGACACAGACTCACATTTATCCACTTTGACCAGTACAAAAGTTTATCACTGACAAGAAAAATCATTCAGACAAAGGCCTCAGCAAGCAGCAACAGCAAATATCACCAGGTGAACACTAAAAACAAACCACAGGTGGTGGCTTCATAAAAGAAATCCACCCTCCTTAGAAACCAGAACAAAATAAACACTGTGCAAGTGTGATGTTGGGTAAAGCAAAAAGGACTAAGCACACAGTAATTTCTGCAGTCCTGCAACCAGGCTCAGCATGCAACAGTCTCCTCAGACAGAAGGTATTTGTGTTATCTATTCAGTGATGATATCACCACAATCTGCAAAGCAAGATGCTGACAAAGGTATTGTTTCACAGCCCAGAAGTACTCAAACCAGTTAGCTCTTCTCTGATACCGTTCCCTCCTGCTCAACACTGCTCATGTCTCTGGTGTTGGTGAGACTAGAGTCTGCTTTATAATCAGTAATGCTGATAGCCTGCAACATTACACCACCAAAAAGGTGATACAGGTTGCCAACATTTATTCAAATGTCACTGGACTGGGTAGTTCCACAGAGTCCCTCTGCCTGGGTTTTACACAGTCATCCATGGAGTCTGCTACAGTTTCATTAACCGTTACGTGACTTTTGCCTCCTGTAATAGATGAACTACTAAGTTGTCCATCTCATGGTGAGTTCTTTAGGCAGAACTAAAACTGATCCAAATAATTCTCTCAACAGGCGCCACTGACTTTTAAGCACGGGCTTCTTTTAACATTCTTCAACTGCAGTAGACTAAATTCCTTTACACTGTGGACTTTTCTATTGTAAAACAAAATGCTACTCTTAATGAAAACATTTCTCCCAGGACAAAATCAGGGCACAGGGCAGGTTCAGAAAGCAGTAGCAGCCTGCATCTCTAAGAAATCAAGTTGTATGTCAGCTATTTTACCCTGTCTCTTTGATGACTACTTTGTGTTAACACTAATATTTTCACGCAGCTTGCTAAACTTCACTGAAATGTTTTGCAGAACTTACAAAGTGTAAAAGCAATAGAGAGGGCTATGTAGAAATTTACAGGTGTGTCTATACATTACTTTTGAGAAAAGGATTCAAAGGGTTGATATACAACATGTTCCAGCAAGTTCTTGCCATTTCTGCTATTCTGTAATATGAACATCTTTTTCTAAACATTCAAGAAGTGCCTCCAGGAAATTTCCTAGGAAATACCATAGGACTCATCCCTGGAAGAGGACTGTCTGCAAACTAACAATTCATAGTTACGAACCAGCCAAACTAACCAACCTAGCATGTCATTTTCCCAAAAACCCACCTTTTAAGCAATTCTACTAACAATGGCAAAATTGGAGAACCTGCAAAAAGCATTTACTCCACAAGAAATATAAATGCAATTAATTACAGACTGTTATCATATCTCAGATACTATGAATTTTAAGGCTGCAACAAACTGATCATTATACAACTAACTGCTCCCCTTTTAATGGTAACTGTCTAGATGGTGTCTGGCAGTACAGCTGGTCAGGGAATTTTAGTGGCTTTATTAATTTGAATTTTGGATTCGACTCCAGCTTGCTACTCCAGCATTTATTGTTCTCTGAGACAGTCAGCTGCTCAAGTCTGCTGTGCTGCACTTTGTTAAGCAGCTCCTGCCACTCGTGCTTACCACAGCTAGAACTCAGAGGAACACGAGCAGATACCCAAGGCAACATAGGCTGCCTTGAATCAGCTCAGGAAAAGAAGCCAGCAGATGGTGAAAGCCTAGAAAGCACTGGACTCTCCCTCACCTTCACTTTGGTTCCCTCGCCTACTTTGTGCACGGATAGGCTATCAGGATCCTCGGCTTTGAAGCATAAAAGGGGTGTTTGGCTCCCTGAGCTAGCCCCCTCAGTGCCAGTGCCAAGCCTTTCCAGACTGAGGTATATTTGGATAACAGTGAACAGTCAGCCCCTCTCTTTCCTCAGTAAGATCTAGTCATCCTTCAGTCACAGCCAGGAACAAACTTACACAGAGGTTACTAGTTTTGGAATTAATTCAGAAACCAGCTCAGAATCAGCTTGTTAACCCTTGGAGACATGGTAGGGTAGAAAGCCATTTTCTTACCTGGAGAAGTCAAAGCGACAACGGCTGCTAGCAGATATCCACATGGCTGAGATCACATTTGCAGCAAATAATTAACCCACTGATTCTTTACAAATGTGGCAGCGAGCCAGTTGGCATCTGTTTTACAACTCTGAAACTGGATGTTCAAAATGCCAACAATTTTGATGTTTAAACTGAAACGTCCAACAGGAGATATTTAAAACAGATCCAGTTCTCAAAATATTCACTAGATACCAATCCAGGATATAAAGCTCACTTTAAAATCGAGATGCTTAGGCATCTGAAATCACTAGCCGCTTTTGCAATCTTCCTTCTTCAGCACCAAATGGTGAATTAATACTTGAATGATTCACCTCAGTCATTAGGACAGCAACAGCGAAATGCGACTGAGTACTTCTACACTTCTGAGTGGAGAGCAAAAGTAATCAGAAAGGCTGCGCACGTTAGATCGCTGGCTGCACCTGCCTGAGTGAGCTGTAACTCGTGGTAAAAAGTCTTTTCTGAAATCATTTGCAATCCAGCTTCATTGATTAAAATGACTGGTGTAGCTGAGGGTGTTTTAGACTTCTCTGCGCTTAACTTCGCTAACCTGACCCCGAACCTTTTGGGCTTTGCAAACAAAGCCACTGTGCCACTGGAGGCATCTTCTGCCAAAAAGCAGAGGCATGACATCTAATTGCAACGCCACGTATGACAGAGGGGAATACGGTCAGACCTGTAAAAGTCTGTACCAAAATGTTTTCCAAAGCTCCTACTCTGAGCCACAAACAGTGTAACAGGAAAGAAGGATATTTGAATTTTCTTTATAATCTGACTGCCGTCAGGCCAGCTCCCAATGGTCTCAGCTCACATTTGAAGCATGAGACTCAGAAAAAGAGTGGCCAGGAAATTAACGCTGCTACAATGCATTTAGTCCTTCTGCAGGACTTTAATCAGAAAAACCGCTGAGTAGCATCTGAATAAACACACCGAGGTCTTGGGTAGAATTTTTAAGCAGCATCAAATGATGCAGTTCTAATGACTTAGAAACATAAGTGTTGCTGATGTTCAATGAATTGCAGGTTCTTCATGCTCTGTACCTCGTCTGAAGCTCGATTGACACTTTGAAGCCATGCTGCTGCTTCATAAAGAAGGCCTTTGGGCAATAGACTGTAGTAACAGCACACCATGCATTCCAGAAAGGGAATAAACCGCTGTGTCTCGGTGCTTTAAAAAGCAGAAACTTACTTGGGAGAATTGTTTTGTAGCGATTCTTACGCACTAAGCCTGGGATATCATACTCCTTTGGATCAACAAAGTTCATTGGGATTTCCTGTTAGAAACAATAGAAAAACAGAGCACAGTAGGCAGCTTTATTAGATTTGCAAGAGGAATAATAGCCTGTTATGTCCTGCCTGTGATGGAAGCAAAGGGAAGAAGTCAGCTGAGACATATGGTGCAGTACTTCTGCAATTTACCACCAAAATATGATTGACATTTCCTTTCACTGTCACTGTCTTTTCTGAAATTTTTAATACAAAAATCCTCATAGTGACTAATTCATTGAGTAATTCATTGAGTAACGCATGCAAAGGCATTATGTTAACTCTTAATTTTATTAGAGCTGAATTGCAGGTGTGGGCACAGAACTAAGTAGAGAGTGGTATCTCAGATACTGTGCTCCAAAAGCCACGGACCTCAGACACCATCCTTTCTGACTCACACTCCTTCCTCTCTCACAGAAGAAAATAATTTGCTCGTAAATTATGACACATGTTACGACAGGTTGGCACACTGACCTGACTATGGAGCTAGGGGACAATCACTCCTATTTGCTCACCACAGTTTAAAAAAAGGGAGGCCAGGGACAGCAAACAGCTGTTTAGGGAGTACCTGCTCTCTACACTGCTGACCCAAAGAGCACACGAAGCTGGAGAGGCTTCTTACTCTCCACTAGTAGTCTCCTTCACATAAGTGGCCAACATCAGGCAGTAACACAAAGGAACTTCCCACCAACTGGAGTCAGTAGACAAGTCATGAGACGGGATGCGTTAGCCAAGCTCAGCGGATAAAGGGCTCATGGGAACTTGGGAGCACAACTGACCAACTGAGACCAACAGGACTTATGCCTGAGTAAAAATTCTGAATCTTGTAAGAATTTCAGGACTTATCCTGGAATTTTGGTGATGTTCATCTTGGAAACGGCAAGCTAAAACTGGAAGCTTAAATGATGTATCTCTGCAAATGGAGGTGGTTTGGGGTGGCAGAAGGGGTTTGGAGCTTTGGTTTTGGGTTTCCAGCTTTCCCTTCTCCCTTGACTCCAATTCTTGTCTGTGTTTTGGAGAGGACACACATGGCTCTGAGCCAGATATGGCAGCCATGTTCCCCTGGAAGTGTGGTACCTTAAGGATCAGCAGAAGGAAGGTTTTGTCTGAATTCCATGGTTTGAGAAAATTGAGAGAATTCTCCCCTTGTTCATGGCCACAGGAATCAGCATTTTGGAAATGGAGGACTGGCACGGAAGCACAAGGAACAGAGAAGTGGACTTTAAAATGCCCACTGACAGAGAGACACCATGTTTCCACAGAAGCAAGAACGGTTGGAAGTCTCTTTTTCCTTTTCAGGGTTTGGACACTGAAGTTCTGTCTCAGTTACGCAAGAACACGTGATTCGTCTCTGTATGCTTGTTTATGTCTTCATGTGGGGTTTTTATGTGGTATGAATTCTTTAATGTGGTGTTCTTATGTGGGGTGGATTATGTATCTTGGGTTTTTTCCCCTACATTGAGTTAGTTTTGGCTTTTGCCTGCAATTCGTATGTGGTTTTTCAAACCTTCCTTGTATTGGTTTTGTTTTGGCCCATTAGCACATTAACTGAATTAATTGCTTAATTTTATTCTGGGTTTTTAAACCCTTGTCTCCCTGACAGTGAAATTTCCTCTGACTTTTCTTCCAAAAAGAAACACAGCTGCTTACTTCATCACGAACCTGGACTTTGAAAGCCTAGTAGCTTAAGCAGACTGAAAATACATGATGTAGAGCTAGCTTGTAAGAAGAGTTTCATAAGGCAAATAAATAGTTTGCATTTTTTAATTATAGAAATGACATTTGGATTATGCAGCATTTTCATCTATGCTTTTTCAGTTTCATTAAAGAAGGAAAATGGCTTTGGAGAGTTTGGGTGTTGAATGATTTCCTGAACACCAAAAGAATGAATTAAAAATCCCTCTGAGAAATTAAGCATATTTTTCCCTACTCCTAACATTATTTTTTCTTTGCTTGAATGCTACAGTGCACCTCAGAGACTGTGTGTGGACTTGTTTAGCAGTCAGTTCAAACACTTATGAAGTGAACTTTTCCTTTCACATTAGAAGAATCAGGGTTTCACTACACAATACCTGCTCTTCTTCAACTTGTACAATGTTGAGTGAATTAAGGACCACAGATACCCCTTGGTCTGTTTTAAAACAAAACAGGACTAGGGGGAACGGAGCAAAGCTGGAGATGGGTAGATTTAGACTGGATGTGAGCCTGGAATGGGTTGCCCTGGAGGGTGGTGGAGGCCCCATCCTTGGAGGTGTTTAGGGCCAGGCTGGATGGGGCTCTGGCCAGCCTGATCTGGGGTGGGGTGTCCCTGTCCATGGCAGGGGAGTTGGAACTGGATGATCTAACCCAGACTGACTGTATGACTTGGTCTGGGTGATCCTGCTGTGGCAGGGGGATTGGACTGGATGATCTTTCGAGGTCCCTTCCAATCCCTAATGATTCTATGATTCCAGATGATCTAATTTTTGTGCAGATAAAACCCCAGTAAGACACAATTTCTATTGCTCCTGCTGGGTGACAGAGCAATCCTGTGCTTCAGCTAAGTGGAGAACATTCAGGCTTGGAAAGCAGCTACGTGCCAAGCATTCAACACCAAAAGCAGGCATTAAATTATCATCCCTAGGGCAAATCCAGACACATTTGAAGAAGTTATGCTGATAGCAAACTTGGCTTTTCTTCGGTACTCTATTGAAAACGTTTGATCTTTTTTATTAAAAAGTAGCATGCCATCAGAAGAAAAGAGACTTATGAAAACATAGCTTCTTTTGCTGATAGAAACAATTATCTAGTTTTTAAGTGATAATACCACTGAAAGCTTTCAGACATTGTTTTTCCAAGGGATGTTCTGTTTGGGAATTGCTTTAAATACTTTACTGATGGAAGTGGAGTTTCCATGTACTTATTTTAGACTTGCAGAAAAGACTAGCAAGACAACATCCCATTTTTCTGGTGCACCCAGAGGAGAGAGGTCAGACACTCACAAAGAACTCTGCTTGTAGTATGAAAGGATCCAGTGCTTTCTTGTGCAGCTCTTCTTCAGTAAGGATGTTTGATGCTGTCTGGAGGTATTCTCGGGCTGACTGCTCCCGTGGTGACATGACATAGCCAAAGCCTTGCTCAGAGCAGCCTGGGGTACACATGTCCAGCGTGAGTGAAACATTTGAACCTCTCCTGTAAAACAGAGTAATCAAAGTTTGCTGAAACAGAACAGAACGATCTATCATTGTCAATGAACTTGGTCCCAATGACGGATAAACAGCAACATTGGCTGCTTCTGCTGTGACACTTCTTGTGTAGGCAAGACAAGAAGATGGCTGTGTACTCTGGAATGTGAAAGCCAATGTTTTCAAAATGTTATCTGTAGCGAGGTAACTGCATACTCTGTTGCAAGGAAAGGATTCTAGATTTACTTTGACCACTAGTGGTAGACGCTGAATCTTTAGTGACACCTTTAAAAAGCTTTTGATCCTGACCTCCTGTGTGATTTAAATAGCTGCTACATTCCTCTCCAGAAACTGGTGTGTTTGGTAACAAATGCTTCTGCTTCTTCTAAGGCAGAAGATGCTACATAAAGAAAATACTAACAGTTCCTCAGCATGAGGAAACACGATTGTCTTTTCTCAAAAGTAGCATTCATTGCTGTTTGAATCCCAGGATTCTAATGGTGTAGGTGGCTAAAGAATGAGAGGGAAGAAGCAGAAGAGATGCAAAAGAGGGACAGGTAGAGAATTCACACACACCCAAACAACAGCAGACTGACCAATGCTCAACGTAAAAGAAACCTGCCAGAGTACAGCTCAGACCCAAAATGTATGCCTTCTCAACCACACATGAGTGTTGAAAACAAGTTTATTTTACATCTTAAGTGTACGTATTCTACCTAGTGTGACACCTTCAAGCAATGACTTTCTTTTAACCATCTGACAGGGTTTTTAAATTGTTTTTAAATTGGTTTTTAATTAAGTTCACTTGAAGTATCTTTATCCTGCAGGCCAGCAGTCACCTGAGAGGAAATGTCAGCATTTTAAAAATGAGAGATGGAATGAAATCTGGGATAGCTGAAAGCACCAAAGACTGATGCATTTCAAGCTAAATCTTACCAATAATGAAAAACAACAGCAAAACTCACTGACAGCAACAGGTCCAGGGAAAATTCCCTCATATTTCAAGTAGGAATACCAACAAAAAATAATGGTTTTTAGGAAATATGTTGTAATCAAGAAAGAAGTGAAATAAAACATTCTAAACTCAAAGAGGGCAAATTAATAGCCTCTGCTGTAACACTTCTTTCTGCTGTGTTATTTGGAGCTTTGGAAACTCAGCATCATACTTTCAAATGAAGTCTAAGCCCTGCCTTTTATTTTAAGTTTTAGAAATGAGAATTAACTATGGTTAGCAGACCAATTAAGCTTGAAAACCTAGAATAAAGGTGATAGTTTGCTATGTTTGGCCCGTCAGTAACCTCATTCTTATTCATCATTACCTCTGCAGAATTTCTTCAAAGGATTTCTATAATCAAGATCTTTGTTCTATTTCAGTAACACAACTGAAAGAACACAAGACAGAAAAAGATCTTCCTTTTATCTTAAAGATGCCTCTTCCCAGCTGTGAATCTCTGTGATTCATAGAAGTCATGCTGCCTGAAAGGGTCAAGTAGCAAATACCATTTCACCCCAAAGCTTCATTACTGGGTTCATTTCAAATGAATTTATTTACTTTTGTGAGAGAATTATTGCAGATTACCATTTAGTCTATGGGGTGTTTTGGGAGAGAGGACTAATCCTCCAGCCCTAGGGACAGAAAAAAATTAACAGGATCCACCTCTTTCAGAGGTAGAAGCTTTCACTGAGACTGGCAAGAGACTGATCTAACACAAATGGCTACTTCAAAGAAATGCTTTAGAATAACACTTGTTGACAGCTGTCTAGAAACCATATGGGGTTTATCTAATGTGTTTGTTTTTATAACTGCACTGTAAACAAGACAGGAAATAAAGCAGGTGCCTGGCTTTAAAACCACCTTTTAAAGTGACATTCATGAAGGCAATAAGCAGAACTCCTAAATCCACAAAATCTGGGCTCAGACTTTCCCCTATTAGTCACATCTCCCCTACCTTTCTTGTAAGCCCACGGATTTAACTGTCAGAGTTGCTGGATCCGTCTCTGCTTTAATGTCCATCACGCAGTCAAAGACTGGAGTCTCTGGGACAGGATCCAGATCTAGGAAGTCGTCCTCATTTTTATCCTCTGTCCACTCCGAGTACGTGAAGGAAGGCTGCCGGCTCACAGATTGGCGTCTGTCCTCTTGCCGTGTGAAAGGGGGATCTGGATGGGCTCTGAACAGATGCCAAAACTGGAGGAAACAACAATTTTAAAAAGCTTTCTGCTTGGTGCCAGCCTTTCCATACAGCCCAGGGGATGGGTCTTTTGGTCAGCACCCCAGCTCTCTACAACGCATTAGAACTGGAGGGTACTAAAGAGGACGGGAATGTTCCACACAGGAGTAGCTTTGTGGTGTTTTACAAGGATTCACATTTACCCATTCAAACCTGCTTTCAGTCAGAGAGGTTTCCACAGAGCTGGCCAGGCTTAACTCAGGGGAACAGTGGAAGTGGAATGTGCTTGTGACCATCATATGCAAGCCAGCGTGATATCACAACTCTTTTGTTCGGTTTCTTACCCTTCCTAGGCTTATTTACAAAATAAAAATCTACTACAAATCACACCTCTCCTAACTTGAGATTTGTTCATGAAAAATTTAGATGAGTTAAGAAAAATAAATACATTTTTCCTGAACTCTTGATCTTTGACAATGTGGCACTGTCAAACACCCCTGAACACAAGTATAAACCAATAATTGTTTAAGCAGCTGATGGATCTGGTCTGCCTAAAAAGACAGAAGGGTACATTTGGGAAAGAAAGATGTCATCGTAAAGGCAGTCCTCAATGTGAAAGATCCCATCTCAAGGTCCTTCCTAGACAACATATCCATTAAAATCCATTAAAAGAGTGGGAGGGGGAATGTGTGGGGGGAAAAAAAAAAAAGGGATCACTGCTGAGACAGAGGGGAAAGTAAACAAAACTGTCTTCATGTAACTTTATGGTGGCCACCAGGCTAGGGTTCTAGAACATACATAATCTCCACATTTTCAGGCAAAACTCACTGAAGACGAGTATGAAAACACAGCTTGTGCAGAACAACTTACCAGAGATCCTACAGATAGGAGTCCTAGAGAAGCTAAAGACAACAGGATGTATGATACCACAACACTGCTGATTCTAGTCAGGTCCTGTGAAACAAGAGAACTGACAATGATGCGTAAACCATTTAGGGGCACAGTGCAGTGTTTGCAGGCATGATCTTGGCAAACTGGGTATTCTTTCTTAGACCTCCCCTGTGGCTTTAGTCATGCCATATATTTGTCTGGGGAAAAAACACCACCAGCAACAGGAAAAAGTTGTGAGTCTTTGGAGGAGACTGTAATTCGAACTATCTCAGAAGATCTGAACGCCAGACCTGACTGAGAAGGCAGAGAAAAACCTGCTTCCTACCCTCATGCACTGCCAAAACCGTGATCTTGAGCCACGATTTGATTTTGCAGCCTGGACCAACACTTCGTTGCCACAGTCACTGTAATTTTATGATGTAGCAAAGGAAGCTGTGAAGGAAGCTCAGTACTGTTGCTGTGTTTGTGGATCCTTACATAAAACCCAGCCACAGAGAACTTTGCGGTGCTTTCTACGGATTCTGCAAAACACCAGCAGGCTCATTCACAGCACTGGCAATGAAATTCACTCCAATGACTTAGTCATATTTAAGCAGTTTAGAGTTCAGTTTATTCTCAGCAGTAGGTAAAAATTCAATTCCGATGGGTTTCAGTGGGCAAGGAATTTTACTCTGTTTGACACACTAGTACAGCTAATGAGACATTCAGAGTGAAGAGCTTTCATTTGCTCGTTTTAATGACAGAAGATTTCTTTGCCTTTACAGTTTTCAAGCTTAAATCTGGACAATAAACAGTGCTATAATAAAGAGTCCTCAAAGATTAGCATTAATATCTTCAAAGACACATTTTACACACTTGGGATGTTTTTGTGGTGTGTTCTAGGAATCAGTTTAATTTTAAGCCTAAATCCTATAAATCAAAGGTTTTCTTTGGGGAAGAATTTATTAATGATTGACCCACTGTGAATAAGATGCTGGCAATACTCCATAAAGAGCTCTGACTGTGCATTATAAATGCAACTCAGAAAGTCCTTCATTCAGATAAACAAAAGAGCAGGTGACTTGCAGCTCACAAACACAGAAAACACCTCCACTGCACTTCAGCCATAAGAAGCACTGAGTCACACTTCATATTTGTACAGCATCACCTTTGCTACAAATTTTATGTAAAATGAATCTAGGCATTCTGATGGCAAATATATTTCACCTGCTTACCAGCTAATTCAGGTTCTGTCCATCCTAGAGAAGTCTGCACTGGGTATAATTATCCCAGTAATTTTTCTGCTGAATTACACTGGTACACGAGCCACTATGTCATGACGAGAAGCTAGGCAATTTTTACTGCAGTAGCTTGGCAGATATGTCAACCTGTACACTCAGTACACCTTTTGCTGCACATAGATATGCTCTAAGCACTCAAAAATACAATTTTGTGACTGAGCATTTAGTAATTTGCATCCTTTTGTGGGCCGATCCATTCTTTCTCAGTTCTACCTTCTACCTATCCTAATAAACGAAGTTCCAGCTCTCTCTTTATGATGGGCTGGTTTCTTATTGCTTTTACTTGCACATTATGAAAACTCTGCTGTGCTGATCAAACATCATAGCCAAAAACTCGGCCCTGTATCCAGAAGACAAAACACGGATCCGTTTTCAGAACACTCTTCGCTGTTTCAGGACACACACACACACACAAAGAACGCAGTTGTTACCCTATTACATGAAGTACATGTGTAATTTTAATCTGAGGAGATATTAGAAGCACCACCCAAGGCTATTGACATCAGCCACATAAACAGAGAGAAGCACATGGACTTACCTCCTCTTGATATGACAAAAACTGTTTAAATGGGGTAAGCCAGAAAGATAGCAGGTCAAAAGCATTCGGAGCTGCTGGGACGGTCCCGTACGCACTGTACCACAGCATCACGCCGAGAAGCTACGCAATCAACCCGAAAACACATAATAAGCATCTCTCATTACACAAACATTGATTTTAAGACTGCATAATTAAGTAATTTAGTTCTCACTGATTTCATGTCGATCACCATTTTTGCTTTAACAAGTCAGGTGCTTTCTAGGCTGTAGCGTAAGAAGAAGAAAAAGGCTGAGGGCTAAATGCTCAGCTACCATTAACAAGATGAGTATCACAGAGTGAAGCAATGTTCCTATGACCTACATTAGCAGAACTGCCCAAGGTTGTCTGTACCTTAAAGGTGCAACCAATTCCTCCAGCTTCTGAACTTTCAGCGTTATTACTATTAGATCAAAACTGGTAGCTCAACAAACACTGTATGTTATTAAAAGACTATAAAGTCCTATCTCACATGATGCAAAGCTCTCACAGGCACCCCTATAAACAGGCACACACCTATACGCTCCACAGCAGGATATTTGGACAGTTTAAGGTTGCTACACACATCACAATTAACATCAAACTACAAAAGCAACGATGATCTATCTAAAACTCTCACAGAAGGTTTACCCTGATGTTTACCCTCATCCCCAACCATGGAGGGCAACTTTAAAGAACACAATTCCCAATCTACTTTTGAACAAGACGGCTATTTAACCCAGCTACAGAAAAGAGATTGTTGGGAGATGTGTCATTTGCAAAGGAGGCATTTGCACAGGGGCTGGGAAAAGGGTGACAGTCTGGGGCTTCAAAAGACAGGGGGTGCATGCAAAGCAAGGCTGCGAGAAGTGGCTGCAGAAACGACAGGACTGCAGCTGTGTCTGCAATCACTGAGGAGGAAACCTTCTAAGCCAACAAAGATTTTTTTAAGAAGGGCCCCAGTGTTTCTAAGTGATGACAAGTTGCCTTACCAGTATCTGTGAGAGGACAAAGAGATACATGTTGTCTCCGGGTATTAGTCCGTTCCACTGAGCAGCCCAACCGAGCAGTGCTGTTCTCTGGGAGGTTTTCAGGGGCTGCTCCTTCCTGTTCAGCGGTCCGCGTCGTCCTTCACCTTCATCCACTGACTCCATAACAGCTGGATTGGAAAGACCTTCACGTGAAGATGACATGCTCAGGGAATGAGTCGTACGTAACCATGCAGCCACCGCGGGGGCTGCCAGGGCTATTGTTTCCCTCGAGTCGATGGTTACCTCTCAGTTCTGCATCAGTAAGAGCAGCTCAGGATTGTGAGCGTCACACTCTATTAGTGCAGCTGTATTCACCTGCCTTCGTCAGAAAGAAGTGAGTGTAGGCGGATAAATTATTTTCCCTTTCTTTCCGGAGGTGCAGATTCTGGGCTTTGTTGTTAATAAATTCTCATTTACATTGCTGCACCTTTTCGTTTTTATGTTTTAAAAGGAACTATCTGTGCTACTTCCTAGCTCTGCACTTCCAGGCTACACGCTGGCAGAGAACCCATTTTGTCCATCCCTGCCTAAACTCACCTATTACCTCTTATTTATCCCTTTGTCTAATTTGATTATACATTTCTGAGGTAGAGACTGATTCATGTTAAGTGTATGAACTCTGCTCAAGGGCCCTGAGTTTTGTCTGAGTGTCCTAAGGCACTAATAAAATGGACTTTGTACTAATAATCTACTTGTTGGACAAATTCATACTCAAGAGCTATTTAATCACATTGTAATGCTATTGCAGTCAGTGGAAATATGCACCAGGGTGGCTACTCCCTCAGTGCTGGTATTTTGAACAGCCTGTGTAGATAAATTAATTTAGAAGCTAAAAGGAGTGAAAGATCAGACTCATTTGATGTAGTACTCTTGAGTTATGTCTTCCTACATGGGGGAAGCCCCAAGGCTGCCCCTGTGTACAACACTGTAGCCTGAAGCCTAAGCCAGTCACCTGTGGCCCACAGAAAGGTCACATCATTGGGCTTTCCATCATTGGGTTTGAGGAGGTCAGGATTCTACAAAATGTTAACCTCATCAGACATTCAGAGAAATGTCTCACAACAGTAACTCTAAGTCAGGTACACATCCATAAATTAACTACAGCTCTAATTAGGCAAAGGATCCACATACTAGCTGAGGGTCTGGCCATGGGTACAGTAACAACTCAGGAAAATATCTCATTTCTAATGTAGGAAAATGAGAGAGCAGACAGGAACACGAGACCCTGGTTTCCATTCTTGTTATCCCTTCTCTTACTGAAACAGTCCGTAGGACATCCAGCCCTGCACAAAAGAACAAGATGCTTAGGAAACACCAGTGGTTTCCTTTGCAAGGTTCTCCACTCCCACAGCTGCCTAGCTACAAGGTACTAACCACAAAATGACTGGGGAGACTCAGAGACACAGGAAGGAGCACCACCAGAGTACTACTAGGTACTTTCCCAGGACATCAGGTTACTGGTTTCTCATTTTCAAAACACCTTCTTGCAGCTGAGCAGAGGCTTGGCAGGGTATGCTGGCTACAACTGGTTATAGGTACTGGTTATACGTAGCTATTGTCACTGTCTTTACACAGGTATTTCTCAGGAAGCTGAGAGGATGTGCACCTAGACAGACACACCCCCACATACATCATATCACAGGCACGTGCAGAAACTAACTATTTGTCAGGATAGACTCAGTAATTTGCATAAACATTATCAACATTTCATATCAAGTACAAGTCAACAAAACACGGACAAATATGGAACTAAAGAGGTAAAATTACAAGTGTCAACAGTCCCAGCCTGTATTTCTCACAATGGTGAAAACTTCCTTCACTCTCACATATCTATCTTTAATGTTAGGAGACGATAACTTGAAAATAGCACTTTTCAAAAGAAAAACATGTGGTTTCTGTAATATTGATCAAGACATCATGAGAACCCTACGTCTCTGTCCTTCAGACACCAGCTGGGAATCCATAGTCCATTACAAAGCTCCCCATGAAACATGGAGGGTTGAGATGCAGTCCCTGGTGTCCAGAGACACCGACCATATGCTTAAAATCTGACTTCTGCAGCTGTGCTACAGACAGCTGGACTCAAAGTTCTCCAGAAGGACACCACGGCAGCCACAATTAAACACCCACAGTTAAGGCAGCTTCAACACTTTGAGCCTGCAACACTTTCACTTTCTACAATATGCTAAAACTGTAACTGTTGAAACTTCCAAGCTTCTAGACTTCTAGATGTCTCATGGGATTTGGACAAGAACAGATACACAGACCATTAGACAGAGGGGATAACCCTTGTTAGCTGCTACTTTTTTTGTGGGAGGTTTAGGCTCTGTGTTTTGGAACTGGAAGTTGAAATTGAGCAGGGACAGAATCTGGATGTCAGAAATTGTTTTTGCAGTCCATGCACCTGTGAGATACGGGCCTTCGAAACTATCAACACACACTTTACTATATCTTGCTCCTAAAGCCTCTACCCTTCAATTTTCACTAAGCATGTTTTAAATTTTGCATTTCCTAGATTTGCTTTAAACAACACCTCTATCCTAAAGAATGACTAATGAACTTGTTTACTGTTTTTCTAAATCCTAGTGACTTCCTTTCTTGGCTATTCCTCCCCAAAGCTCAAGATAAAATACACAAAGAGCAGAACTAAAACTTCTTTGGGAAGACAGCCAGAACAAGGAGCGAGCAAGACAGATTCCAAGCTCAGTTTTCAATTACTTTTTATGTCAAAATATTTCATAAGAGCATTTTTAACTGACCAAACCCCATTCACCAGCCTCATGCAGCAGGTACAGAATTTCTTTGTTTCATACCTGTAACAGCCTGAGATTTACAAGGTCACTTCTGTCTAGGTTGGAAAGAGAACCTTGACTCTGATATGACGATGTGAAAGCCAGTTAAACACACATCTTCTGGAATAAAGACATCAAAGTTAAGGGACTGCTTTGTGCCTGTAACCATGGGGATCTATGCCTCTCCACAGCCCTGAAGCCCAATTCCCGGTATTCCAGTGTTGTCTAGCAACAGCTGTACAACTGTAGGAGTCATTCTCCTTCGTATGACTGCCCTACATGAAGGACAACAGACTATTTCTACTGTCAATTACTTCCACTGCATAAGGCAGAGCTTTATGAACCCAGGAGCCCTGGATTCCATCTCTGCTGAATTGATAGTGCTATCAACAGGTACTTTGACTAACACAATAAAACACAACGGGGGCAGCACTAAAACAATGAAGACCTGCCTGATGTACAAATATGCATGTATATGTGAAGACTACTGTTTGTAGATGGACAAAATTCACCATCTAAGAAAGTCTGCTTTTACTGACAGTCTCTGCACTCCTAACTCACATGACAAGTTATGTCACTAATTACACTCAGGATCTGATGACCTGGGTTGATAGCTAGGAATGCTATTCCCAACACTTAATGTAATCCTAAGAATGTGCCTCTTTGGCCTCTCTGATATTCTTTTTTACACCTTTCTCAGTTAAGATATAGCACTGGCTACTAGTCTCCTATTTGATCCCTGACCCGCTCTGTTTACAAGAGTTCAATATATTGATCTCTTCCAGATGGGTGAACAAAGCACTTACTGGGAGGAGAGCAGCTAGTCCCTGTAAGTACCCAGATTATAAAAGTATGCAGATTGAGAGCTGCAAAGAACAACATTTCCAACCTATCAGCTATTGCCTGACTGGAGATAGAAGAGACCTACAACAATTGTAGGAAGTAGGAATTGTAATTGTCTCAGTACTTCCAATTCCACTAAGGAAAAAGTCCAAATTTTAGCTGCCAAGAACTTGTGGTTGGTAGATCTTGAACTTGTAATGTAAAACCACATGGAGAGCTATATCAAAAGATACCAGACAGCTTAATAACCCAGACAGATCCACATATCCCACGACACTGCAAGGCGGGAAGCAATCCTAAAGTCACTTTGGAATTTAACTGAATTCATCCAGTGGTCCTTTGAAGGACTGGCAACTGTAACTGCACACTTCATTAGCCTCTGAGTGACAGAGCTTACAGAACAAATAAGCCTGACATACCATGAAGAGGTCCAAGCAACTGCAACTACTATCTCTGACACATTACGGAGGATCAGAAAACTCCTCAATGAGACTCAGTCTACAAACCAGCAACCTGGCTGTCAGCCTCCTGTGTTTAGGATTTTTAATGCTTTCAATTTGCACTAAGTGTATCTCCCCTGGACTCTAACTAGCTGGCCAAGCTAGAAGTATTCATAGCTTAGTGATCCAGAACTAAAACACACAGCATCCAGGGATTTGGGAAAGCTGCATGGTTTTATTGAAATGATTATACTGTTACTAGCCAAGAATATTAGCACTGAATTCACCTTGACTCCTGGGCTGACATCAAGAAGAATTCAGCTGCTCAAGAGCTGAAGTGTTCTCAAATGACTCTGTTTCAGGCTCTCTAAAAGATTAGAGAGAACGCCCTCCCGGTAATTGTTATTTTTTTAAATGTTACCTACATCAGCCAAAAGGGGAAAAAATGAATCTGAAAAATCAAACCCTGAAAGAGATGTTTGAAAAATTCCGTTTCAACAACATACACTACAGCTTTAGAACTGAGCACTGAGACAAAATGTCTCCTGCTTTGCTTACTCTACAGAGAAAAATTCTGCTTCAGTCCTCCCTTCTGAAAGAAAACCACAGAAAAGGATAATAAAATACCACAACTTTCTGCATCACTACAAAACTGCTTAGAAAGTCACTGCAGTATCTCCTCCCTAATATTGAGTGAGAAAAAGGTTAATTTACCCTTGTGTGACAGAGGGCAACCCACAAATCCCATTGATTTTCCTTTGCACTTGCTTATCTGTGAGTGGCAGCGAACATACTTAAAGCAAACAGGCTCGTTCTGAGAAACGCAAACGTCCGGGGAGCTCTTGCAACAACAGTGTGGAAACAGAAATGGGTGTCCTCTACTAGCCAGGAAAAGTACTTTGAGACTTGCACCTTTCAAGCTCAGCTGGTAGAGTCTCAACTGCTGCTTCGGCCAAATTGATTACCCAAACAGAAAGACACATCAAGAGAAAGCAAGCAAGGAGCGAGGTCGGAGAAAACCTGTGAGCAAGCCAGGGAGCACACCGAGGTCTACGTGTAACTGGCGCGATGCTTCTCACCTTTTAATAACATTTTTAACTAACCCGGAAAAGAAACTTTCCTCTGAACTAGGTTCTGCTGAAAAGAATATGTAGCTGCTTCTCTCTACTGGTGAGCAGCACCCATAAACAGCCTATTCTCATCTCTGAGGGAACAGGAACCTGATGCCAGAGTGTAAGTATGAGGAGAATAGGTGCCTTTCCACTCAGCAGCTCCCTGCTGAACTGCTGAGTCACACATTTTCTCTGCATTCATTTTCACACAGCTCCCACTCAGTCCACCTGCCACTTCATCTGGGATGGGTGGGAGGAGAGAAAGAGGTGAAGTCAGAAAAAATGTTCATGTTCACCAAGCACCACTATTATGACACTGCAGGGTCACACATAACAGCAAGCCCGTAAGCTGCTACAGAGGGGTGGGGAAGAGAAGTAACAGATTGTAAGACAAACTTCCTTCCCCTCTTCTTCAGCAATAAGAGAGTGCCCAGCCAACAAGTTGTGAACTCCATCTGATTCCCAGTCACTGATGTTATGTGCTTGCTGATACATTCTGCAAACTTCAAGCTGCAGACCAACCTCAAGCTCTTTCCAAGCTGCTATGGTTTCTTTCAACAGTCCAACAAGATACCGTGCAGTAATTTACTGGCTGCCACAGGGAAGTGCCACAATGATAAGCACCAACACCATCTGGATAGATTCCAGTTCATAAGGGTACCTTAATCTGAGTTGCTGAAGTGGAAATGTCCACCAGCTTCAAGTTTTATCATTCAAGCAGATGAAGAGAAAAATCTCAGCCATTTTCTTGCGCTTTTGTGAAACCTAAGCACAACAGGAGTCAACTGCTCCTACCACCTACTCAATTCCTATATAGAAAAATCTGCTATCAGTGGTGGGAGACATGTTATTGGTTATTGAGGGTCCATACTGATACCAGGTTGGGTTGTACATACAGAAACACACATTTAATTATCAAGGGAGTTGTTCTGTAATTACATTGCAGTACAGTACAGTGCGCAGCTCATCATAAAAAAGAAAAGTCCAGAAGCTTCTTAGTTTACTAAAGCAGTGCTTCTGAAACTGACTTTCCAGCTAAGACAGCACAACTGATTAGTTTTCAGACTAATTCTTAGCCTACTGCTACTGTTGGTATGCAGTAGAAAAACTGAGGGCTTGTTAGGAATTAAATAAGGATTTTGTTTTATTAAGCAGGATCAGAAATTCAAAATGTAAGCCCATTTTTCCATGTGAAAAAACTCCTGTTGTTAGGTAATGTTCAGCCTTTCTTCCAGGTAATTCTTCTGGTGCAAATCTATTCACTTGAAAATGTTCTTGTGCTCTACAGGTCTGAAGGGTAAAGACAAAACTCAGTCTCAGAAAAGTGTAATTATATTAAAGGTATTAACATCTCTTTCTAGATGAACTTCCATTCTTCACTCCCTAGAGTAGTTCATCATTGTGTTGCTTGAGAAATAGTTCATGAAAAAGCATGACAACTGCAGGGGAAAATAAATATGGGAAAGAGAAAAACAGAACTAAAAAGATTCTTGAATTTCTCTGCCTCCATATAGGGTTTCTTAATCCAAATTGTCAAAAGAATAAAATAAACAGGGTTTTGCAAGAAAGACTCTGGTCTATGAGGTCATCCCTGAAGAGGGAAGGATGCAGTCTGCCACCAGATGCTTTCCTTCACTGAAGGGTGAGACTGGGAAACTTCATTTGAGCTACTGTCCAACTCTTCATTCCTGGAGGCAACCAGATGCTCAAGACAAGCACTCCTCCCAGATCTGGAGTGCTACACAGTGCTCTTGGCTGCTTAATATACCTAGCCCATCAAGTAAGAGAGAAATTAACTTATTTGATCACCTCACCAGGTCTCTAATCCGTAACAATTCACATGAAAGAGAACTGCAATGAAGCAGCTCACAGTACTCTGGGCTGACATGACTCTGAGTTAGCTGTAAGCCTTAGATGGGAGAAATAAGAAAAAATCATGAGGTTCTCTAATCTAGAAAGACAGGTCCCTCTGTTCAGCAGTGTTGAACCACTAGAAGCCATCACAAAGAGTAAGAGACTGTCAGATAAAGTATGGGAAGAACAAGAGAGCTACTGTCCCTTCTGCTGGGATCCAATTCCCCCCCCAAAACTCATTATAAAGTTTATGTCTTTACTAATAATCTGGTAGTTGCTCTTAATTTTCAAGGCAAGATTAGTTTTGCCCCTGTCCACATATAAATCATAGTCCCACTACTAAATCAAATGCACAATATGTTTATTCTAGGTGGCTCTACTAGTGCTTAAAAGTCTTAAAAACAAGATACGTTGTTATGTACTGTCCCTTTTCCTTTTCTCCTATGAAACACATCAAGTTAAAGGATATGCTGTTTTTCAAGGCAGCGAGAGCCCCTAGAGCGGAGTTTGCTTCCAAACAATTAAAATATTAAATAAGGCTTCAGATTACAGGTTTTTTGTAACTGTAGACCCTCAGCAGGCAGCAAAAATATTCACTTCTATCATACCCACACATCATTAGCATTCGCCATCTTTCAGTCAGGGCTCTATTAAAAACTTCTTCTTTGCATAAGGCTCTTCTTTCCCATTGAAACCTCTACAGAGGGTCCATCTGATTACCGTTTAACAATTAAATGCAAATAAATTTTTTAAAGAAAGAATACATTTCTTTCTTATGCTGTTTTCTTCAGTGAAAGCTTTTGAGAGCTGGTGATGGTTTTGGACCTTGGTGCTGGTGCCTTGTCAAGCTTTTGCAAACAGACTGCAAGTTGACTGTCAGTGGAGTTGGTTGTCCCAAGTTATTCCCAGCCTGCAAACTCCCTTTAACAATGAAAATGGAAACCAACAAAGCAGCTCTGTAATTCTACAGTTAAAGAACTATGGCTTTGACTGCTCATGAGTCACCCAGGGAGAATGGTCAACAGCACAACAGCTATGCAGACTAAGGTCATAGAATCATGGAATCATAGGGATTGGAAGGTACCTTGAAAGACCATCCAGTCCAATCCCCCTTCCACAGCAGGATCACCTAGACCAATGTACAGAGCTGAATTTTCCTTCTAAGTTTCAACCAACTCTCTTCTCCCAAACCCACAGCATAATTTTTGTGCCTTTAACTACAGGATATACTTACATGTGCCTGCTTGTAATTGAAAAGTAGCAGCAATAATTTGGAACCAGTCAAATGGGCTCCGCAATACAAAGCTGTATCTGACAATTAAAAGAAACAAGCACATTCTGGTTTGATGTGCTTTTAAAAGTATTTACTATTCATAATTCTAGTATCTGAACTGGGGTTCGCATATTTGTATTGCTCAGGGGGAAAAAGAAAAGCTTGTTTCTTACCATAAATTAATAACTTCTACAAATCTAATGCTAATACTATTCTGGTTTTTTAATTTCTCTTTAGTGACTTACTAACCTGGTGTCCTGTAGGCATTACATCTGCCTGCTGCTCTGGTGAATGAGAAGGTATACTCCTTGAAGCAGATGGGCAATACACAGGCTTCCTGTCAGGTACAAATGTGAACGCTTTGATATCATTCACTTGGGGGTAGCCTGCTTTGCTAAGTGACTAAAATCTTATGCCCTGGAGCTTTCAGCCAAAGCCATTATCACATCCAGCATTTATTTCAAAGACTTTCTCTTTCTTGAGCAAAGTAAATTATATCAAGAGCAGTCTCAACAATAATCTTCAGCCACAAACCTGCCTCAAGGGTACTATCCCAGGTATAAGCGTTTAACTTTCACACATTTAGAAAGAGTATGCTTGCATTGCTTCCTGAGAAAGTGATGGTGTCATTCAGATACTATAATTTAGGCTTCAGATAAGCACTCATACAGGTAAGGTTGTGGACATCTAGGATCAGGAAGACTATAACTCATTTTAACTCTGTAGCAAAGTGCTACTTCCAAGCAGGATTTACTCTATCGCGGGTCCAAACGCATAGCCTGCACAACTGAACAGTAGTGATGCCTCTAACTTCAGTCTCTTTGCATTAGGGATGTACTTAGATTATTTAAATGTGCTGGGGGTATTAATGTCCCCTTCTTCCTAGCTAAGCACATAGCAGCAGAACAAGTGAACAGTATGTATAGAAGGTAACAGGCCACTCAGTTTACTTAGGTCTATTCTATACTGATTCCTATACTCATCAACACGGATACACAGCTTTAAGTAGTGAACTAAAATAATACAACAGCTTGCATTCTCATCCACTTCCCAGTGAAGGAACACACACAGAGTGTTTTGTCTAGCTAGATAAGCAGACACACTCAAGTTGTTACAGATCTGTGTCAGGGAAGGTGAGATGAAAAAAGCGCATGCTGCTGACGAGCTTTGCAATTATTCTGGGAAGATTTTGCACCACTTGTCTGCAGCCATGAGCTTCACTCTACAGAATATTCCAAAGCCAAAACATCTCACAGACACATCCCAAGGCTCCACTCGATCAGAGGTGACTGTACCTCACACCACACAGCCTCACGCTGAGCTGCCTGAGCAAGGCATTAATCAGCAGCTCTGCAAGCTGGTAAGCAAAGTTCTGCAGAAGCACCATTTTGGATCCTGCATCAGCAGGGATTTTCCTTCTGTACTCCAGCCAACTATGCAGAAATACCCTTTGTTAACTTAGACTGAGACAAGTCTGGAGGAGACCTGATTATGCTCTGATGCCACACGGAGGGGCAGATGGCAGGTATGCTGCATTTGCGAGAGGCACAACCAACCAAACAGAACACTTGAAACCTCCTGTGGGAGATACACCTCCCCTACAGGTGTAAAGTGTTTCACAGTACCTTGTATTCTGAGGATTAAAATTTGATGACCTATCACAGAATCATTTGGGTTGCAAAAGACCTTCAAAAATCATTGAGTCCAACCATGAATCCAACTGTCCCAAGGCCACCACTAAATCATGTCCCTAAGCTCCAGATCTACACAACTAAACATGTCCATGGAAGGTGACTCAACTCCCTTCCTGCTGTTCAAAAAGCATTGTTTTTTCAGGCCTTATTGAAGGATTAGCAGGAGATGCCAAACACCTCATACCAAGTCTCCTCTCACTAGAAGATACACACTTGATTTCAAGAAGAAATTAAAAAAATTGCACTCAGTAATCTCATAAATCTCATTCCTAGCATCCAAGGATCAGTGCTATGCTTTCAAACATGCAACCCCACTTCTGTCTTCTTCTTACTAGAAGTCTTGCAACCCTAGAGTCCTTGTGACAACTGTATGCAACACACTCTTGGCCCTTCTTTCCTGAAGATGGGAAGATCATAAGCAGAATGGACAAGAACAAACTACATTTTTATGTATGGCCAGGGTAGAAGCACTGTGATCTATTTCAGATGTGCCAAGCAGAGACACCAAGGCTCAAAGATGAATGAAGGAAATAACAAGTCCTGCTTTTGGGGGATAATTATAACCGTATCTAGTGGAGTCCCCCAAGGGTCAGTACTGGGACCAGTCCTATTCAATCTACTTATTGACTTGGATGAGGGATTAGTGTGCACTGTCAGCAAGTTTGCTGAGGACACAAGGCTGGGTGGTGTCGCCGACATCCCAGCAGTCTGTGCTGCCATTCAGCGAGATCTGGACAGGCTGGAGAGCTGGGCTGAGAAAAATCTAATGAGCTATAACAAGAGTAAGTGCAGAGTCTTGCATCTGGGCAAGAACAACCCTAGGTACCAGTATAGGCTGGGGACTGAGCTGTTGGAGAGCAGTGCAGGAGAACGGGACCTGGGGATCTGGTGGACAGCAGGATGACCATGAGCCAGCAGTGTGCTCTTGTAGCCAAGAGAGCCAACAGCGTGCTCTTGTAGCCAAGAGAGCCAACAGCATCCTGGGGTGGATCAGAAGGGGGGTGGTTAGCAGATTGAGAGGTTCTTCTCCCTCTATACTCTGCCCTAGTGAGACCAGATCTGGACTATTGTGTCCAGTTGAAGAAAGACACAGAGCTGCTGGAGGGTGTCCAGTGTAGAGCCACAAAGATGATGAAGGAAGAACAACACCTCCGTCATGGGGAAAGGCTGAGGGAGCTGGGTCTCTTGAGCTTGGAGAAGAGGAGACTGAGGGGTGACCCCTCAATGAGGGGTGGGTGTCAGGAGGATGGGGGCAGGCTCTTCTCAGTACCATCTGGTCTCTTCCGACCTTGGTAATACTGTGATAGGACAAGGGGCAATGGGTGCAAGCTGGAACATAGGAGGTTCCATATAAATATCAGAAGGATCTTCACAGTGAGGGTGACAGAACACTGGAATGGGCTGCCCAGGGGGGCTGTGGAATCTCCTTCTCTGGAGATGTTTAAAACCTGCCTTGATATGTTCCTGTGTGATTGGATCTAGGTGAACCTGCTGTGGCAGGGGGGGTGGACTAGAAGATTTTTTGAGTTCTTTTCCAATCCCTAATGGTTCTATGATTTTATGATTCTATAACATTACTGCCCATTTCTTTCATGTCTCCAGATTCTGAAATGGTCTTACCAGCTGAAAACCATAGCATCACAGAATCTATCCACGCAGCTGACAAGAACAGTGCTACAGCTGCGTGCAGAAAAACATCAAGACCAAAGGAAACTTCACCAAAGAGCTGCTGCACAAGTGTTCTCCCCTATGGAGAACAGCACAGGCTCTTCAATGCCCTGGCAAAGGGCACTGAGAACAAGAGAGCACAGAAGGTGCTAAGAGGGGCATTTTAAAAGCCCCTGAACAGACATGACAGAAAGAAAAATAATCTGTTCTGGAAAAGCTTTTGGTATTTATCATCTCCCACAGAAGACATATAAAATGGATGGCATTTAGTGTCTTTCAGGAGTGCAATGCCTCTTCCTGAGAGCTTGTAAAATTGGTCAGATGAAACTTCTACCTATTTTAGCATGAATGTAGCCTGTGCAAGAAGTTGTGAGCAAGCCTTGCAGCCTAACCACCTTCCCTCCCATATCTGGGCTCAGAAGTAAAACATACTTCTCAAACATACGTCCAGAGAAGATAAATGCATTCAAACTGCTAAAGACTTTCAAAGAAACAACTTTGGGCTGTCATTTGAAGGTCAGTCTCCAACACAGAATATTTATCTGCCTCTCGTCAAACAACTGCTGAAGCAGAAAGGAGTTTTAATAGAATTGGTTAATTAATCTGGATCATTAATGGGTTTTTCATAACACTGTGGCATTGTATCTATGAAAAGGAATGAAAAAATTGTTCTATTTAGAAGTGGTAATAGCTGTAGTCTTTGAACATATGCTTAATGAATAAATCTGTTAGGAAAAAAAGGCCTGTGTGTATTGGAGGGGGGTAGTATGTTTGTTCTCACTTAAAGCATGCCATGATGGAAACCATCAACAGCAAATGGCCTCTATTGTCAGAACGAAACAATTCCATTTGGCCACTTACTTTCAGGTGAAACTGCTTTTTTCTTTTAAATAACATATTATTTTAACTAAACAGCCAAGTTGAAAATAAAGCAATGCTAGAATCAGATTAGTAAGGACACCTAGTAGGTGTTCTTGCTCTTTGGTAGGTGCAAAGAACCACACTATAGTAACATGCAGGCAGCTTGCTATCACAGCATGGGGTGCAGCACACAAGAAGCCAAACAGACTACAGCGAAGGCGCATTCAGATCCCATGGTGAGAACAGTCTAACAGCACAGTGTTGGCACATACTGTAGTGGTGGGCGCAATTTCAGGGCTGAAATTATACCAAATGCAACACCAGACCTGAACATAATAGACGACGTAAAGCTTAGATGAAAACCTGAAAGCCATGATAGCGAAGTGTATGAGAACAAGCAGAGTCTTCATGGAAATGTTCAAAGGCAACGCTGCAGAAATCAGACACTCGTTCCCGTGAGCAGGTGGATGAATCTAATAAACTGTTAGACTTGTTTGTGAAATTAAAATGCCAATTCCTAAAGCAAGAAAATTTAAGTATGGAAAATATCCACAGTTTAGCCATGGCTGGTTGTGTATTTTTAAGGGAAGCTTGACAAATCTTGCTGACATGCACCCAAAAGAGTCTAATGTTTCAATAATTCTTCACCTCCTATCCTCCCAAAAGCTGAGTGCTAAGAAGCTCTCTGATTAGCGGAGGAAGGAGAAATTAACTTCCTCAGTCCCACTCTGAATGTTCCTAAGGAAGATTCACCAAGGCAGACTCCCCTTCCTTCAATAATATGGCTCTTTTTTTTTCAACATAACCTGGTCTCAATTGGAACATGCATTTTGGTCAAAGAGCCACGGGGAACTTCCAGGTCACATTCAAGCCTACCTCCTTGGGAACACAGTGCAGCTAGAAATCTAACAGCCAAGTGAGACCATGCAATAAGTACCTCAGTCCCCCCTCTTTCCTTTAAGAATTTTTCCCTGCGAACATGCGGAGCAGATTGAGATGTAACAAAGATCAGAGATCATGAGTAGGCGGGAAGAGATAAGATGCACAAAGAAGGTTCCCAAGACTTTCTTTTCTGAGAGAACTGCAATATAATGAAGAAAAACACTCCATCATTAAAACCTCTAATTCTTGGGTATGGTATTCCCCTCCCACTTTCTTCCTAGCGCTGTCCTTATTGAAATACTTCTCTCACTGAGGTTTCTTGCATTTTCCCATGGTGACAGAGATGTCACCAGCAGGCATGAGAAAAGCATGAAACCTCACTCTACAGACTGGTAACGCAGAGGTCTCCAAAGCATGATTTCCAAAAGCAGTAGAGACTTCAGATGCTGTGACAGTAGACATTAGACTTCCAAAAGATGGTTTGCTTCACCTAAAGTAACAGCTTGCAAGACTGTGGAAGACACATACATGTCAGCAAGGTTCTGTTATCAAAAATTACCTGTTTTGTTTTTCTACCAGGATGATTATTAGCATGCAGCTATGTGACTGCTTTGTTCATTAATCAATCCAACCCCAACAGTGAGCATGAGGCACACAAAGTCGGGTGTGTGCCCATTTCAAAACTCTAGGGACCATCCTTTGGTGCCCTTTGGCATTTTTGACCTCTGAAAATATGTGTCCTATGACATTAAACCAGGCCTTACAAACCCACTGTCATCAGGCATCACTGAAGATGAAAGTGAAGCTACACAGCAGACTAGCAGCAACAAGAAGAGAAAGGAGATGATAAAATGCAGGTTACAAAAGTGCAAAAGAAGGTGTGAATCAGTTTGAGAATGGAAATGAAAGCACCTAATGAGAGAAGAGATGAAAGAAGGAAAACAAATACAAGGGCTCCACAGGAGGAGGAGGAGTGTGAAAGACTGGCAGAAGGACTGAGCGGAGACTAAAAACAGCATTTGGCAGTAGCTCAAATCAAACAAGGCAGCATATGCAGCGAGCGCAGCACACTGAAAACTTCCTTCCTCTTGGGCATAAAGTAACCTCAGAGTTAGGGCAGAGAGTCTCCCTCCTCCTCCTCTGGAATACCTTACTGTAAACTCTGAAGCAGGAAAAGGTCTAGTCAGACTTGTCTGTGATTATCATTTTCCAATTGCTTCTGTGAGCTCTTCATGGAAGTTTTCACAGGCAAAGCTGCAGAAATCAGCCTCTGATTAATTTTTCTAGTGGGAAACATGATAGTGGGTCTCTCCCCATTAAAGCATGTAGGGCATCAAGAGGCCAAATTTTCAGAAGGCATTAAAAATCACTAATGCAGCCAGGACCCTCATTGTGCTGAAACAACAATAGAAATACTACTTTACTGCCCATGTAGTAGTGGAGACACAATAGAATATACTTTTACCTCGGACTCAATCTTCCAAGGGCCTGCCAGAAACTCTTTATTAAAACAAATTCTGTTCCATCTTTGAAATACGGCTGCCTACATCTGCTAGCACCTCTGAGTCATAACATATTCAGTATGCCTCAAAGTCCTGTCAAGATATGATCATGAGATGGATAAATCTCTGAACTTTTCAAGTGACATTCTTGTATTAAGGTCCAAAGATTGAAACAAAGGAAAAACCAATATGGTGAGATGAATACGAGAGCCCAAAATCCAGTGCGTTGCACTTAACGAGGTTTCTTTCTCATTGTGAGCACAGAACTACCAAGCAAACGGCACGAGGCTTCATCTTACCAATCTGGAAAACACCCCAAAACATTCTGTCACTGCAACTGGTAATGCAGAGTTTATTTGGGAAAGGAAGAGGCAAGGTGGTACGCTTCTGCAGGGAAACAGATGTACATCCTTGTGGAAAGCAAGGGAAGACACACAGCTGCTGGGGAAGCAGCAGCATAATGGTTGGAACCCCTTGTTATGGAACCTCAAAGCACAAGCCATGGCTTTGTATGAAATCGCAGTTGCTGTACCAGCCAGTGCATATCTATCTCGTGCTGCTAGGTTGAAGGTGACAACATCACTACAGACTGGTCTCTCCAGAAACCTCTGTGTTCTAATCCAGCTGACATGGCCAGTTAGGCCTTTTGAAGTTCCAGATAAGTATCTGTAGCAGTTCTTAAGTCGAAAATGTGTACTCCACCAACAGCAAACGGCCAGCACGGAGAGACACCAGCCAGCTTCAGTTTTCTCGTTGTAGTGACACGACAAATGCCAATGTCTCCACAGTGACCTACACCAGTCAGTTAGTAATACAGATTCCTGGAGACATATCAGGAAATGGGTTCTGTTTTTACGCAGGATGCTTGACCAAAGGATTCCAATTGCCACTGGAACTTCAGAGGAAGACAAGCAATCAGTTTCCTTAAATGTCTCATAAAATCCCACAGAGTTGCTGTATTATCTTTGGAATTAAATTAAAAGGTAACCGTGCTATCATGACTGTTATGCTGGGCTAACAGAGCCAATCGAGGAACAAACAGAATTAAGAAAAATATCTAAGAACTTGTCCAGCCCTTCCTAAAGATACACCCATCAAAAAACAACTCCAGACACTACCTGCCAAGTCATTGTTTATCCTGTAAGAGCTTGACAAAAACTAAACTGTGCTTTTCGCCCAAGTTATCCATAGAACATGTAATATATGCTAAGCACATGCTACCCATATATTTAATCCATTGGGAAACGTTAAACCATGGATATCACAGAATCTCAGTACATCAGGGATTGTGGAAGGGACCTCAAATGATCATCTAGTCCCATCCCCCTGCCAGAGCAGGACCACCTAGACCAAGTTGCATAGAACACACTCAGGTGGGTTTTAACTGTTTCCAGAGAAGGAGACTTCATATGCTCCCTGGGCAGCTCATTCCAGTGTTCTGTCAGCCTCCCTGTGAAGAAGTTCCTCCTCATATTTATGTGGAACCTCCTATGTTCCAGCTTACATCCACTGCTGCTTGTCCTCACCAGATGACATTGAGAAGAGCCTGGCTCCACCCTCCTGACACCCACCCTTCAAATATTTATAGACATTAATGAGGTCACCCCTCGGTCTCCTCCAAGCTAAAGAGACCCAGCTCCCTCAGCCTTTTTCAGTTCTACTCAGTTCTATGCTTTCCTCATCTTTGTGGCTCTGTGCTGGACACCCTCCAGCAGCCCTATGTCCTTCTTGAACTGAGGGACCCAGAACTGGACACAATACTCCAGATGTGGTCTCACCAGGGCACAATAGAGGGGAAGAAGAACCTCTCTCAATCTGCTAACCACCTCCCTTTTGATCCACCCCAGGATACCATTGGCCTTCTTAGCTACAAGAGCATATTGCTGGCACATGGTCATCCTGCTGACCCTCAAGTACCTTTCTCCTACACTGCTCTCCAACAGGCCAGTCCCCAGCCTTTACTGGTACCTAGGGTTGTTCTTGCCCAGATGCAAGACTCTACACTTGCCCTTGTTAAATTTCATCAAATTCCTCCCTGCCCAGCTCTCTAGCCTATCCAGGTCCTGCTGAATGGCAACACAGCCTGACTAGGTGTCAGCCACTTCTCCTAGCTTTCTGTCGTCAGCAAACTTGCTGACAGTGCTCTGTAATCCCTCATCCAGGTCATCAATGAATAGATTGAATAGGACCGGTGCCAGTACCGACCCTTGGGGCACTCCACTAGATACAGGCCTCCAACTAGGATTCTGTCCCACTGACCACCACTCTCTGGCTTCTATCCTGCAGCCAGTTCACGGTCCACCTCACTACCACGCTCCCTCAGTCTGTCTGCAAGGATGCTGTGAGGGACTGTGTCAAGTGCCTCACTGAAGTCAAGATAGACCACATCCACCACTCCGCCATCATCTATCCACCTGGTTTTGCCCTCATAATAGGCTGTCAGGTTGGTCAAGCCTGACTTCCCTTTGGTGAAGCCATGCTGACTGTCCCTAATGACCCTCTTGTCCTTGTTGTGCTTAGAGACAGCTTCAAGGATAAATTGTTCCACCATGTTTTGGGGGATACTTTAATTCTGCTTGTTGCAACTGACATTTTCCCCCCACTGTTATTTTTTGTGCCACGTGGTTTTTACTGGAATAGAAAGGAAAAAGGACAGGAGTGAGATTTTTCATGCCAAAGTCAGAATGTGGTTCTTTTCATGGTTCAGTTTGCATTCTACATACAAGTACACAGCCAGCTAAACCCTGCTCATGTTAGTATATAAACATTTTATAAGCTCAAATTTCTTTCTGAATGAAGTATTTATTAGAAATGCTGACCACTGCTTAAAAATACTACTGTAAAATCATGACCAGTCTCTCAACTTGCATTTGTCAAACCATTCAGTAAAGAAAACAATCTCTTTTCCTTCCACTTACTTCCCAGAGAAGCATTCTTTCCACTGGGAACATACTGCTATATTTTATTTCTCAAAACCAAACCAGTTTAAACCACACAAAGTCATTCTTGTTCAATTCTTCACTCATTTTTTTGGTAAGAAATCTCCTCAAAGTCATCAGGATTATTTGTGCAACACCATCAAAGGAAGCAGGAATTACAAGGTAGCCCACAAGAAACAGTAATTACCCTCTTAAGTATTGCAGAGAGCCTTTATAGAAGTTCCTTGAAGACAACCTATTACATAACTCAAAAAAAGACTGCACTAAAGCAGTAAGGACCATAGAACTAAAACTGGCACATGGTAATTTACCACGTAGATACTTGTCAGAAAGAATAAAGTGATTTTTAATTTAACTCTTTGTTGAAATCGGGGTGCCTCTAGATCCAGTGCACCTTGGCCCTGCAAACTGCCTCATGTTCACCATCTCTCTTATTCTTAGATGCTGTTCAGAGATGGAATGAGATTTTTATCAGATAAATCTTCTACAGTGTTTTATGTACACACTGCGGAAGAAACCCACCTTAAAGTTTTAATTGAAAGACTTCAAAATGTCAAGCCAAGTGCACACTCCTTCAAAAATAGCACACTAATTTTGCTCACCCCACGCTCATGTGACCTCTTCTATCTCTATGCTGCCTTCCGCCCGCATCACAGCAGTTCATGGCTGTGTCACCCAGCTACAGCAGAACTTTTCAAGCCTGCAGTAACACCATCTAGCTTTACTTCCCTTGTTGCTTTATGCACTACGTCGGATGCGAGCACATGCAAAAAGTAACAAGGGAGCTCTGTGAAACAGTCTTCTGGTTGCTTAAAGTAACCACATTTCAATCAACTCCTTCATTTTTATGGTTTCACCACTCCTTTGTGCTGGCCAATGAAAACACATCCTGACAGTTTCCCATGGCATTTTTCAGAATTTTGAAGCAAACACTGGTTGAACATTTGCTGTCCAGCCTGCCCTACCCAAGCAATGCTTTAGAAGTTTCTCAACAGCTCACACGCTCTGCAATGAAAACAACAGTATTTCCTATGTATGTGCTTCAGTGATTGCTCAGCTCCAGTACTAAAACACTGGGAATCTTTGGCTATGCTCAGTATTGCAGAAAATGCTATGTAAAACTTTCCTAGAGTGTTTATTGGTGGTTTTGACAATTGAACAGAATGATGCCCTTTTCTTACCTAAACTTAAAGCAAAGGCCAGTCCGCAGTCCTACGATCACGCCTGGACAATGATTTTTACTTCAGCATTTATTATAGAGCATCTTTCATCAACTCTCAAGACAGAGATTTGCATTTCATACATCATTTCCTGAGCCATCACTCAAATAACTCTCTATTTGTCTTTGGTTCTTGTGACAAGCCCAGTTTGTTCAGCCACCTTGGGCTAAGGCCCTTCCCTGGGTACCTTTGCTTACCAGAGGCAGTCTACACAAAGACCCATTCCTCCACCAGTGCTTCCATGCTGACATTACTGTGTTAACATGGGGCCAACTGGAAAGCTTTACAAGTTTTTGTTGCAATTATTCCACTTTGATTGTAAATCTTTATCTCCCCACACATGAGGTTTTCTCAGGCTAGGCTTTTCTGCAGGGCAGAAGTATCCACAACTTGTCCTGCACCAAAACCAGAACTGTTTTAAAAAACCTCCCTTTGCATTGCTCACATAGAAGGAGAAAGCCAGTATTAGTGCTGAATTAAAAACCTTTTTGACAAGCAACCTCCAGGCTGCATGCCTGCAGACCAGAATTCAGTGAGGATGAGGAGCAGCAAATAAAAATGGGAACAGTTCTTTTAGGGCAGTGTCAAAGCCTAAGTGAGAACACAAGGGAAGAAAAGAAAACACTCATATAAGACCAGGAGGGAAAAAAAAAGTAAAAAAATATTAAAATGTTCCATCATATCAGTGGACAGAAAATAGGAAATGAACTATGAAGACCTCAATGTACTCAGTATTTGTAATAATCATATACTGGAACCAACCACTTGCAAATAGGAGGTGTGCTTAGCTTCTATGTTGGTGGATGGCTCAGCTGGAAAGACTTTCCAAGAGGCTATTAGAAGACAAAGGCTCAATCTTTCAGACTTTCTTAGAAATCCTCGTTAAAAGGAACTTCATACATATCCAGAAGATGATCTTCTGGAGGAAAAAAGGACAATTGGCATGATGTGAGGAGACCAGAGCTAGAGTAAAATACAGTTAAATACATGATCTAGCAAAGTGTACCTTTCATAACTAGGTATTCCAAAAAATTTACAACCTGGTTTTGTTGCTTGTGGATTTTTGTTCCTCACTCTTTTAATTCTTCAAGATGATTAAAAAAGGTTCTGAAAGGATACATAACTTTTTTTCATCTCTGTTGAAGCAACAGCACATGTCTGATCTTTCTTGTCTTACTTACCATCTGACATACACTCAGTAGTCCTTTCAGTCACATAGTAGCTCAGTTCCAGTGTCTGGTCCAGGATGGACTGTCCTCTGGAATTGTCATTTATGTCCTTTATGCACTAAAAAAAAATTAAAGAAAAGTGAAAAATCTACGCTGTAACACTATCAAATGTCCAACAATCATTAAGGGCTTTTACACATGATTTTTCTTGGAAAGAAATTCTAAAACACTATGATCACAGAATCACAGAACATTAGGGATTGGAAGGGACCTCGATGTGACTTTCATCCATAAAGGAAGTATCAAGCCACTGCTCCATGAGCTGAAGCATATTCCTGTGTTATTGTTGATCTGTTTTCTTTCAGTTATTGCCTTCATACAGGAACTGGGATCTGCCTGAAGCCCTTCTGATATCCAAAGGGTATGTACCATAAAGTCTCCTAGAATTTAAGGAAAAGGCAGGTATCCCTACACGAAGTTCTATGTAGAAAAAGTCTTCTGCTGAAATCATAATGGCCAACGTCATTAAAATCTCAGAGTGCTTGAAGGTGACTACAAGACAGAAACCCTTATTAGTGAATAACAGTTAAATGTGTCATAGCTACCACAAAGAGGGGCTAAAGGAACATACAATATGTTAACACACAATCCATCACAGCCTCAGAGACTGTGTGTCCAACATGCCTCTCAAAGCAGAGCAAAAACATGGGTAAAGAGGACGGACCATGCAGGCACACAGAAATAATTTCACCTTTGACAAACTGCAAGGACTTTTCCTCTCTATTTCTAAAGCACCTTGCACTGTGAACATCACACTAATTCATTCACAGTCTCACCCAAAGACCACAGGAACCAGGATAACTCTTTATAATACCATCACACTTTGTATCACAAAGCTGATCCAGAAGTCTCCTGAAAAATGAGTGTAAAGGGCTCAGTCTGGAAAGTACTCTCTCAGAAAGAGATCCTGTTGAAATCAGTGTTCATCCCATTAGAAACTGATCTTTCCAATTTTGAACAGGTTAATAAATCAAAGACCACTTAGATATCCAGACTTCACATCTGACTTTGGGACATGAAGTGACCACTGTACATAAATAAGCACATCTGCATGTTAAAGAAAAACATATTTAAAAGCCAGTCACATTCTTAGAAAACACAATAGTATAACAAGAAAGCATCTGGGTAAATGCAAATTAGCAGTCTTATGTGTGAGGCACTCCTCAAAAAATGTCCTCAATCAATATGGCATATGTTAGCATTAACCCTCTGCTACACAGGACGTGAGGGAGGAACTCACTGTGAAGAACTGGATACGTGGTGTTGTCTTTGACTTCTAATACAAGCACTGTATGGAGGAACTATGTAGGTCTAAGAATCAAAAGTCCTGTCTGTGTACACAGGTATGTCAAAACATAATCAGGAAGTTATTCTTAAACCCAGAAAAATAAGGCATAAAGCATATGGATAGCATTTATACTTTTACAGCCACTTAGTAAGACTCCTCCCTACCTCTCAGGGAAAGACAGCAACCACTTATTTTCAGCGACATGTTTGTATTATTTCCTGATGTGTTTTCTTAAGTCCAAGAAGAGACACACAAAACCTGTCTTGCAGACATGTCCCAAGAGGAGTCAACCTTTCTTTACAGAGCAGATGTCATTCAAAACAACTGCCATGCACCACAAAAAGATGTCAGGGATAGTTCCACACCACCCTGAAAAAAATGCCTGATACCATCTCAGAAGCTGAGCAGGTTAGTACTGGATGGGAGAACACTTGGGAATACCAGGTCCTGTAGGCTTATCCTGCTCTGGAAGAGGGGGCAGACTTAGATGATCCTTCAATGTGCCTTCCAACCTCAAACATTCTGTGATTCCGAGTCCACCATCTGCATCCCCGTTGCTCCTCTGAAACTTT
This sequence comes from Rhinopomastus cyanomelas, assembly GCA_013400115.1. Classification (NCBI taxonomy): domain Eukaryota; kingdom Metazoa; phylum Chordata; class Aves; order Bucerotiformes; family Rhinopomastidae; genus Rhinopomastus; species Rhinopomastus cyanomelas. The sequence goes on from VXBP01008870.1 coordinate 260,736, forward strand.
GGTCAACGACACAATTGCCAGCTTTGTGCAACAGCTCCTGAGGAACAGGCTTCACGAGGCACTTACTCCATTCCAGTAACGGGCCTGTCAGGTGCAGAAACAAGTAACTGGATTTCATAAGCGATTGGCACTGGAAAAAAAAAGGTAGTAGTGCCTCTTGGTTCAGTACCGAAGGTCAAATGACATCCCAACCTACATCAAGGGGTCTAATGAAAGATTCTGTGCTCTATACAGCTGTCCTCATGCTACCACCTTGCCCTGACACCAGGCTTCAGGTATCTGAACAGGTTCCAGTACAGAAGGTTACCACTTTTGTTGACTGGAAGGGTGACTGGTTGTGCATGCTCTAACAAAAACACAACACAAGATTGCTAAAATTCAACCAAAAAGGATTTAGTGCAGACTGAAATCTTGCATAAACAGTGACTGTGGTTCAGCTGACCCAAGGTAAATTGATCACACCTCTGAGTTTTCAACATAAAGCTGTTTGCAGTGACAGTAGCCTCAAATGCTCTTCTTTAACCTTCCTGAGTACCTGCAGTCCACCACAATATCCAAATGCTGGTATAAATGTATTTTCCTTACACATTCTGCTATGCAAGGCACTTGGTAACATGACATTTCTAGAGAAGTCAAATGAGTAAGAATTAATGCTGTAGCTGTAGGCAAAGTCCCATCACTCTAGGTCCTTGTAGCTTCTGTAAAGAAAACATAACCTCTTCTTAAGCTATAGTCTGCCTTCAGTACAGCTTACCTTGGCAGGCTCCACGCTCAGTCCCTTTCTCTATGCTGGCTCTAAATTCAAGCATTCCTCCTCTGCTCCCACCATGTAACTTAGGGACAAGTACAGTCTTAAACTGTTGAAGGAAAGAAGCCCATCACTACCTAACACGCTCTATCCTCCTGTCTCTCCAGCATGTGAATGATCAGAAGAAAAACTACTCAAGCAAGAAGTTAGGAATCACTCCTGCCTCTGAAAATGCACACAGCCTTACTCTCTGTTACCTTAAAAGCTGTAGTTAACAATTTCACACCAATGTGAGAACAATATTCAGATTTGATAGCATTTTACACCTACTTTACACTGATGTAGTATAAAAACTATTGAGGAAAACCTCAAAGATAGTAGTTTTACAGAAAGCAAGTCGTCTTAAACAGTAACGGCAATACAATTGTAAAACCTTGCTTTTACAACTCATCTGTCCTTTGGTAGATGGACATGAGCAGCTAGAATTAGTCATAGAAGGACTTACTCATGCACATACACACAAGCAAAATCAGGTTCCAACTGAAGAGACTTCAGCACTTCACTTTGCTGTGTGAAACCTCTAGAAGATGTGTCACGGTGGACTGATAAGCAGTGGCAAAGCACATCCAGACTGCTTCATGGAAGCAAGAGTGACTTCATCTTGTACTGTACGAGTGAAGTCCTATGCTTTTAACCCACCAGGTTAATTTCTTCTGAAAACACTGACACAATTGCCCAAATTCAAGCAAACACTGTGCACACCACTATCTGGATATAACCCTTGCTAGAAGTGTATATCGGGCAGAGACACACCTGGCAGAGCAGGTTAATGTGCAGAAGCATCATCACAGAACAGTTACACAACACCAACGGGTGGAACACAAGTAAGAAGATGGTTTATTTCTACTGTTGACTTTTTCCCTGTTCTGGGAAGAACACAGAACATATTCCAAAGAACACATCATTCAGGCAATCTTGCAACACTGTGCTGTAAGATGTTCCCTTATTCCATCTACAATCCCAAATCAAATGAGTTTCATTTGTCTGGAAAGGAACTCCACAATGACACACTGTCTTTTTGTCTTTATATTCCTTTTCCCCCATCTTAAGAAAGGGCATATCTGAAGACAAGCCTCCAGGGCAGAGGAAGAGAAATATGGTGTTAAAATAAAATGTGCACATAAGCGGCTTCTGTCTTGAGGTCTGAAACAGAGTGGAAAGCAGTTTATATAATGCAGAGTATCTGTGGACTCTCACCCCAGTCATTCCACATAATGTGGTGTAACTGCTAGTACACATGAAATGTTTTGCTGGTAAAAAAAAAAGTAATTAAAGGATGTAGACTCCCAACTTATACAGAGAACAAGAAAGAAGAAAAATGTGTTTAAAATAGAGGAAATAGAGACCAATCCATATTAGAGAGTCTACAGTTCTGTAAGGGAAATAGAGTTTTATTGCTTCTCAAACTTATATAAGTTAGTCATCAAATAGAAAATTCATAGAATAGCTTAGGTTGGAAGGAATCTCTGAGATCACGTATTCCAACCCTTCTCCCGTGAGCAGGGACACCTCTCAGTAGACTAGGTTGCTCAGGACTCTATCCAAACTGACGCTGAACACTTCCCAGGGCAACCTGCTTCTCTGGGCAACCTGCTCCAGGGCCTCAGCACCCTAGAGTAAGGAATTTCTTCCTAAGATCCAATATAAACCTATTCTCTTTTAGCTTGAAATCACCCCCTTTTCCTGTAACTAAAGCTCCTTGTTAAAAAGTCCCTCTCCAGCTTTCCTCTAGATCACTTCAGGTACTGGAAGGCTGCTATAAGGTGCCCCTGGAGCCTTCTCTTCTCCAAGCTGAAAAGCCCTAATACCCTCAGCCTCTATTCATAGCAGAAGTGCTCAAGCCCTCTGATCATCCCTGTGCCCTCCTCTGCACTTGTTACTACAGTTTCATGTCCTTCTTATATTGGGGACTCCAGAACTTGACACAGCACTCCAGGTGAGATCTCACAAAGAGCAGGGTAGAGGGAGAGAATCACCTTCCTTGACTTGCTGATGAAACTGCTCTTGATCCAACCCAGGACACTGGTGGCTTTCTGGGCTGCCTTCATGCACTGCTGGCTCACCTTGAGCTTCTCATCTACCCAACAGCCTCAAATTCTTCTCCTCAAGATGGTTCTTAATCCATTCACCATGTATTTGTACTTGAGATTATCCCAACTCAGATGTAGGACCTTGCACTTGGACTTGATGAACCTCATGCAGTTTATATGGGCCCAGTCGTCAAGCCTCTTGAGGTCCCTCTGGATGGCCTCTCTTCCCTCCAGTGTGTTGATCACACCACACAGCTTGGTATCAGTGTCACCAACAAAGGTGTTAAAGCGCACTGGGCCTAAAACAGACCCCTGTGGAAGACACTTGTAACTGATTTCCACTTCAACACTGGGCCATTGATTACAACATTTTGTGTGCAACTATCCAGTCAACTCCTTATCCACCAAGTAGGCCCATCTGTCAAAACCATGTCTCTCTATTTTAGAGGCAAACTATTCCATGCTAAATAGACACTGATGGATTTTGCCACTATTGATGAAAGAAAGTACTAGAAAGAGTCTGAAGACCTGCATTTGCATGTAGTGAGGAAGTCTGTACTCTGAAATGCTTACAAAGCAAGCAGTGAAAAGGGTGGTAAAGCTGGAGAAATTTTGGCTCTAGGAACAACTGAGGTTTGTCTATTAAACTCTTGACGGTCTGGTTGCCAGGGCACAGAACTGTGACTTGGTAATTTGGGATTCTGTCTTTGGTTTCCAGAGTCTCAATTTTTTAAGGTTCAGCTCAAGAGACTGTTTCCCATTCTGTGTATGAGAGTTCTTAGCTCAGTAGGTCCTTAATATTTTGGGGACAATTTAAATGACACTACCATTCAAACAAGGAACCCTTAAGTTAGCCTTCATGTTGCATTTAAGATGATCTAACTTTACACTGCTGCAGAAAGGAGCTCGTTTCATCCTGTTCACTCTCCTGTACTGCACTACATCCATCTTTCTTATCTGTCTATGCAGCAACTAGGCTGTTGCTTCAGCTTGCAGAATTGATGGAGAACGAATTAAGGTGGGGGGGTGGATTACTCATAGCAGGACTGAAAAGGGGACAATCTTTAGTGGAAGCTCACTCACTGACAGATTCAGTCCAAAGCTGAACTACACTCTGCTTACAGCGATTTACAGAACTTCTCTGGGTGTTTGGCTCAGTAGTATCTGCATGTATATTTTAAAACTGTGACAAATCAACTATCAAATGGAATTAAACTCCTTTATTTTTATGGAAACTTCATACCAATTTTATCAAAGAAAGAGAGATAGAAGCTCAATCAGGGCACTCAAATACAAAACTTCCCAACAATATTCTCTTCCAGACATTAAAAAGCGAGGGTAACCTCAGAGAAGTAACTATGAGAAGCACAGCTCTCCTACAGAACATTTATAGCAATTACTTGAAATTCTGATGTCACTCGCAATACACATATCAGCTGGTAGCCCAAAAAACTTAATTGTATATTAAAAACTATGACCAATATTGTTTTCCATGCATAGAGATAAACATCCTGCTCAAGGATCTGAATTCCTATTTAGAAACAAAACCAAACATTAAGAAAAAAAGCACTCAGTATGGTTCTGAGACACATATGTGGCTGCATTGCATATTCCCTGCCTACACTGACAGTGTGGGAGCTCTGTTAGTCATCTAATGCGCATATTTGCTTGGCACGAAGCCTTTACTTTCTGATGCAGGCAAGGAAGATAATCACTCATTTGTTGTATTCTTACACCTTCACTGCATGCTCATTAGTCAGTGTGACCAGGCCTTCCCAGTTCAAACTGCAGGCTGTTAGGAGACAGAACAGTTCAAAGTGAAGCCCAAGGACTGGAAAGTTGTTAAGCCCATGTAAAGACAAGGGTCACTTTTAGATTCAGTGCTGCTTAGATACATTTTTTTGATGGGAACTTAACAAAATGTTTAAGAATAAAGGCCTTTTGTTGAACAGAAGCCTAATTTAGTTTTGCTTTCAAGCCCAAAACAGATACTTTTACTGTCTTCACAGGCATCAGAGGTTCTCAGCTGTCTTGCTTTAACTTTTCTGCTTCCATTCTGGAAGAAGCTGGTGCAGAACCTAAATTAGTTTTCAAGTAAGGCTGTCACATGGATTCCATCCTTCTGGCATCCCAACTTAATTTAAACCAAACAAAGCACATACTAAAAAGGTGGCCTTTTCTATGTAATGCTGATGATGAAATCTGAGAGGAAGGGAGGGAGGCAGAAATCCCAGGGGCCTCAGTGTTGTCAGATCTCAAAGCAGGGGCTGGCAATTTCCCCTCCCAATGGCCCCGAGATGCTGCACATTAGTATTTTACCACGAGATACCCAATGTTACAACCTGCTTTGTACAGAATTACAAAACTACCCATCCAATTTCTTTCTGACACATCAGCAAAGTGCTTTTAGGGGAGGTAGCTCATGCTGTGTCTTAGCATTTATGCCAAGAAGTCTCACACTGCCCTGCCCCACTGCAAAAACTAGCAAGGGCAGCCTGGGACTGCCTTGCAGGACCTCTTCTAACTCCCTTTCCTTATTTAAGTGCCTTTGGCAATATGGAATGCCATGTCTTTCTAGATTTGCCCCAGATATTGCGAGTTTGAGTTCCTGAGGACTGCAGTGCTTTGGTGATGCCTGATGACTGCACTCAGTTTGTCAGTATCTAGCTGAAGGGAACAGCTCTTGACAAGAAAGAGTTCAGAACAGGCAAGATCTCTTCTGATCTACTGGAGCTCTGTCTTTAAACTCTATGATGATATGTGGGATGCTTCCGCAATAATCAACCATCTTCAAGCTAATTAGCAATTAATTTAGAGAGCTAATAATTCTAGCAAAGATGAATCCTGGGAGATTCTGGTCACAGTTATCCTCATGTAAATCTAAACTCCTGAAGAGAACATCAATCTCCATGACAGTTACTTCAGATTTACACCCAGCTACTCTGAATTTGTACACTTGTTTTCACAGTCGTGTGGGAGATCTGTCTCAACACAAATCAGCTCTACTCTCCTGCAGATTCTGCAAGGTACAGTTACATTTCTGTAAAAATCCAACCTCAGTGAAACCGGGAAATTAAATTCTCCACTCTGATGAAACCCAAACCTCCTACATAACAGACTACTACAAAGCCAGCCACTGCAAGTGGTCACAATATCCTCCTCAGCTAAGAGTCTTCGAACACTAAGAATAATTCCCTCTCACTGGATTTCACAAAGCACAACAGCAAGCATCAAAACGACCACATTCTTCTGCCCTGACTCTTACAGGTATTAAGAACACCAGATCTACTGATTGCACAGTTTTGAGATCAGTCTCCAAAATCTAAGTCTTTCAAGGTCATCTTTCCGAGAGGGTACAGAGGGAGCAAACCTTCTAGCCTTAGCACTGCTCCATATGATATACACCGCAGCTGCTTTAAAGAAATGTGATAAGAAGAAGGAGTTATTGTCCTGCCACACAGTCCTTCTACCAACTCTACTGAGCTCTGCATCTCCATCTCTGCACAGTCGTCAGCTGACTCTTTCTTTGCCACGTAAGATAACTACTGGATTAAAAATATGTAATGTCTCTTCCTAGCCACATGGATCTCAATCCAAGTACTGCAGCTCTGCTCGTGATACCCTAAGTCGATTCCAGTAAGGAAATGTTTGTATGCCTCAGGGTGAGCCAGCATAGGGCCATAAGTAACAAAGAGCAGAAGCAACTCATCTGTAATAGAGAGATGCGAGTGCTGCAGTTCTGAATTCATCACACGGCCTCAGAGCTTGTCAAATGGCTTGTGGCAATATTACAGAGACATACTTAGAGCCACTTTTGCTAGGTGGCTAAAGTCCACATTACAAACTTGCATCAAAGTAATTAACAAGAGAATTTTTAAAGCAAACTACAAATCTCACCATACCAGCCTTACTCTGAAAGAACTGGACATATTTCTACCCCGGTCCACTGACAATTACATTCACACTGCAGATCCTAACTGTCCAGAGTTTTTATCCTCTGGAAGAACCAGCTACCTGAAAGAGCCCAGAATCTGCTTGCTATTCCTTTGTTTCATGCTACCAGTGGGGTTGACAGAGTTACTTGAGATGATTCAGCAGGCTCAGAGCACAGTCTTTATGCATTCATGAGGATGTTTCAGAGCTGTATTTCATTTTGGAATAGGTTTTTTTTTTTCCTGCTCATGTGCAATATTGCTCTGAAGACTGTTTTGCCATTAACTATTGCTGTGAACTCATGGTATCACAGCACTAAGTCTCCATCAAAACACCAATCAGCTTATGAACAAGCATCATGCCAGCAAAGCAAAGCCAAAATTTTCATGGCTCCCATCATCCCTAGAATTCAAACAGCATAAGTCAAGCACTAGTCAGTCACCACAGAATATAGGCCATCACTGGGTAAGCTTTTGCCTTTCAAAATATTGTAAAATTAAAAAAAAAAAATCAAAGCTATCTTCATGGCTAATGCTAGATGGCAGTGGGTGTATGTTGAATCTATAAAATCGTTTGGAAAGGGACGGTCATTTTAGGGTGAAGCATTTTAAAGGACCAACTAACTCATGTACTCTCCTCTCTTCCAAAAAAAAAATAAAATTTAAAAATACAGACTGGCTTTTACAAGGAAGTTTAATTGCTAGTGAACTATTTAAATGAAGTGCTGAGAGAGTATTTGGTGCTCTGCAACTCAAAACCAAAATTGTAATTTTTAGGTTGGCACACTCTGGGGGGGGCGTGTGTATATATATAAATACGTATAAATAATATATATATATAAATACATATATATACACACACATATATATTTGTGTGTATATATACACACGTGTATATATGTATGTATATTTATATATGTATACATATGTGTATATATACATATATATAAAATAGTTATGTGAATGATTATTTTTTTATTAAACATGACATTACAGCAAGCCATTCTACACTAAACATTTTCTTCAGCATTGTACAGCTTGGTTTTTACCATTAGACTTCCCCAAAAGTATTAAACTTTGATGAACTCATCTATAGACAGAAATTATGTCATGGTATAGCAGAATGAGTATTTTAAGACTGGTTATTCCAGAATTAATATGTCTGTGCATTAAGTTGTTTAGGATGTCATTGCACAGAATATTGTAGCATCCCATTAAAAGAAGCAATTCAATGTTTTTCTGAGATTGAGCAAAATAATCTAGTCTCCAGATACACCAAGAATCAAGTAAATCCCATAGCACCCTGTCATGCTTAACTCAAGCTCCATAAAATTACTGAGCAGAATAAAAGCTAGAATTACACCCAAGTTCTCACCTATTTTTTCTGACCTTAACTGAGCTTCATCAACAGGTTAGATAGGAGTACAATGGTTTACTGAGGGCTGGGCATGCATATCCTGCGTAATTAGCAGAAAACAAACCGGACACAAAGAAATCTGTCTCCATACTTTTCTACAGAATCCCCTCAGCTGACTCATCCTCTTACCAAGGTACAGCATGAAAGTAAACTGAAGTAAAACAGAATCAGAATGAAGTAAAACCTTATCAGAATCGGAATTGTTTTGTATAGTAGCAAGAGAGAGAGACCAAAACTAACGTGGATGCAAACTGCCATTACATTTCCAGGAAGCTAATCCATCAAGGAGCCTACTGCACCCCAGAGAGTACTTAATGAATACTGTCACACTTGCAGTAGGGTAGTTAAGGTTGTGTAAGCATTTACATTATAAATCCCTAATTATATGTTGGCAAAATAAGGCTTAAACTTACTTATTAGAAATCACTGCAGCTCAGAACCTTGCCTTTCACACACAGTTTTGTCCCCAACATAAATCATGGTGGATCCTGACTGCCATAGCCTGAAGCTTTACACTTCTTGCCTGAGGCACTGGATGGTTGCTGTTGCAACTTTGATTTTTGACTTGGAATTCCAAGCTGAGTTTTTTGAGCTCTGCAAAAAAAACAAAAAAAAACCAGAAGGGGTTTGGAGCTTCAGGTTTCAAACTCCTCCTTCATCTTCACTTTCAGAGAGGAAGCATGGCACTGAACTAAGCACAGTGGCCATCCTACCCTGGAAACACTGAACAGAGAGAGGGAGTGGTACCTCAAGGATCAGCAGAAGGAAGGTTTTGCCTGAATTCCATTTTGCCTAAATGAAGAGAGTTCTGCCCTCATTCATGGCCACAGGAATCGGCACTCTGGAAGTTGAGGATTGGCATGGAAGGACACGGATCACAGAACTGGACTTTAAAATGCCCACTGGTGCCAAGGGAAGTCTCTTCCCCTTTGAGGGGTTGGAGATTGCAATGTGGCTCAGTTATGTAAGAGCACATGACTAATTTCTCTATGTCTTTGTGTTGAGTTTTAATTGTTTAATTCATCCCACATAAAACACGTTGGGTCTTTTCCTCCCAAATTGTGTTAGTTTCATTTTTTCCCCCCGCAATTTATAAGTAGTTTCTAAACTCTCTTTTTCATTTTTATGTTTCAGCCCATTAAGTTAATTTTGTCTCAGGAGAAAACCCTTGTACACTGACCTTGCATAATTCCTCCCTTTCTACAAGGAAGCTGAGTTTACTTAGCATGGTAAGGCAATCTTACGGAGAATTCGATCACAGAGCAAACAACTCTAGAAACAGAACAGTTTTCTTGTTTTCACCATCATCCCAAATGGTACCTTCCTGCGTGCTAAATAGCAGTCTTCTCAGGTTAAACTTCCCCATTGATCTCGGGGTACCATTTGCCACTGAAGGGACTAGAACTGGTTCTTTCAAAAGGATGAAAGCAGCACCTCAAATCGTCCGTGTATCACAACTGTATCCACTTAGCCCACTGCTGCCACAGCCTTAAAAAGTAATGAGCTCTCTAGGGAGTATACAGTCCATGTTCAAAACAAAAGAAGTGGCCACCAATAGAGTTTCCCCCTCTCCAAACACTGTTTCAAGGCAAAACAGACCAGTAGTTTTTGCCCCTTGGCAGAGTATCTGATCATTCCAGACAGAAAAAAATACCTGTGCTTGCATGGACAGGCCTTGAAATTTCACATCCTGCAAGCTACTACCAAGTAGTCTGCTCTTGTACTCTCCACCATCCAGAGCATTTTCACTATCAAGTTCAAAACAAAGAGTTTCCTTTTGGGATAACTTCGTCCAAGTTTTGTAAAGATGCTAAGCTTTTCTTTGCTTACAACTAAAGGGGTGCTTAGTTTCTCTAGTTCCTGCACTGACTGGATTTCTAACTTTTCTGTGCCGCAGTCAACACCGCACCCACAGATCGGATATGGCATTATACACAGTAACACAGGTTGAAGTAATTTATGTAAGTTCCCTTCTTTAAGGGCTTATCTGCTTATGATGCAGAGGGGACTCTACTTCTGCATCATATTATTCCAGTGTGACTGCCTGGCAGGTGCAGAGGAAGAAGAGTTTTCCTTTGCAGCTCTTACTTTTCATGGCATCACTACACACAAAAGAAAAGTAGCTTCTTTTGCTTTCCAATCCTTTTGCTTCCCCAAAGCCACTCCCCACATCAATCAGTGTCACTGAGAAGCCGTCTGCCAGAAGAAGATTTAGAAATCCTCAAAGAATATGGGTTAAGCATTCAGAATTAGCATCAATTAACAGCTCCAAAATGATGCAATAAGATTAGCACAGCAGAGGAGCTTTACAATTCACATTGACCTAAGATCCGAGATCTGTTCAAGAATAACAGAAAAATAATGCTTCTCTAGGTCAAAGTGTCAATAGATCACTGTGACTGGCAAACAAGGCTTTATCCAGATGCAAGTGTTAGAGAGGGCTGAGATATTTGCTCTTCTCTGGCTCTGGTAACTTAACAAAGAATCCACACCTAAAATCATGCATCAACTGCATTACAAAGTTGGCAACCACAGGCAGGTAATGCAATACTCAAGTTCAACATTTCAGAAAATGCCCTAGAAATGCTTGGATGGATTGATGTGGCATTTTCCACAACAGAAACCAATATGGTTTCAAGAGGATGTTTACAATTACCTGCTGTGTTCTTACAGAACCTGTTGTCCGCAACATTTAGTAGTAAAAGAGAAACAAAAACCAGAAGCAAATTATTCTTTTACATATTCTGTAATGGTGGTCATTGGCTCATTCTGGTCCATGATAAAGCCCCTTAAAAACAAGTGATTCTACAGCTTCCAGGGAAATCTGCTTCTTTCATACTTGGCCATTATCATACAAAAGTTGCTAATCTGAGAGGATGTAGTGGGCAAAGAGGGATGTCTGCACTTCCTTTGCTTAAAGTCTTTGTGGCAAAGGTTACTCTGCTCCTTATGAGTTCTATTTTTTCCTTGAAAGAGAGAAACATAGGATAGATAGATAGAGCTGGAGAGGTGACAGACACAGATGGAAAGGACAGGTGTCATGCACAGAACAGCAGAGATTGGCATCAGTTGAAAAAATGAAGACAAGCCTGTAGACATGGGAGATACCACATTCCAAACTGGAATAAACACATGGTTTCAAGCAGAGTAAATCAGCGTAGAGATTTACTCTCTATTTCTACTTCTGCCCAGTATCAACAGCCAAGGGAGTAACTGGGATGCCTTAACAAAGCAAATTCCCAAATGACAGCAGATCATATTCCAACTAGCTTTGGACTGCCTTGTCTTCCCAGCATAATCAGCAATCTCATAGGCACAGCTTTACAAATCCCAGGCCATCACAGAAACTTCAGTAAGCTGTGACAGAACACAGTAAAGCCAGAGATGGTGTTAGCAGGACTTGTCTTTTAAGCAAGTTTGCCAAGCAGAAGAGAATATTTTTCTACATCCTGGGTACACAGGAATGTTCTCTGTTCACATACAGGAACCAACACCATGGCTAAATCATTAGCTTACCACTGGCACAGATTTTTAGGTTTAAAAACCCTTTATCTTAACATTAAAGTCATGCCCAGGGCTAAAACAAAGCAACATTTCACAATTTAATCTAATGTAAGCTAATGTCAAATAATCTAATCTGCTCAGAGATAACAGACTGAAAACTAATGTTCTGAGAAGACACTGCAGATAAAATGTATTGGAACTTAATTGCTGGTTCCCTCATTATCTAGCATCACTACAAAACTTCAAAGCATCAAATCTCTTATCTGTGATCTGCTTCCACTGGCAACATGCAGAACTACAGCAAATGGCCCAAACTCTTTCAGTAATAAGATCCACCATGTTCCCAGTCAAGAATTTGAGGTGGTTAGGGTGCCAGAGAGCACATATGATGTTTGAAAGGACAAAGGTAGCAGTTTTTCCTAATAAATACATAAAAATCAGGAGATACTCTGTTGCATATAATGCTTAAAGCTCAAAAGAAATAAAACATAAGAATAGATGACAGTGTCTACTTCAGAGAAAAACACACAATGAAGAAATTAGAGAGGTAGCATGGAGGATATTACACCTGCCTGCAGTACTTTACCAGAAAGAACAGAGGGTCTGAAAATATGACTTACAACAATAAATAATGGGCTAAAATACACACTGCATTCAGGTACTCAGCTACTTACACATGGTGGTGCAAGACAGGCATCATGTAAGCATGTGAGAACTCCCATTCTAATTTAGAATCATAGAATCATTAGGGATTAGAAGGGACCTCCAAAGATCATCTAGTCCAATCCCCCTGCCACAGCAGGATCACCTAGACCAAGTCACACAGGAACACATCCAGGTGGGTTTTAAACATCTCCAGAGAAGGAGACTCGACAATTCCCCTGGGCAGCCCGTTCCAGTGCTCTGTCACCCTCACTGTGAAGAAGTTCCTTCTCATATTAATGTGGAACCTCCTATGTTCCAGCTTATGTCCATTGCCCCTTGTCCTATCACTAGATGACATTGAGAAGAGCCTGGCTCCATCCTCCTGACATCCACACTTCAAATATTTATAGACATTAATGAGGTCACCCCTCAGACTCCTCCAAGCTCAACAGATCCAAGCATATGTTAAGTATTTTAATTATGTGGCCATTATGAATGGCCTCTTAAGTTCAGAGACAATCACCAACAGCATAAAATAGCCACTACATGGGATTTGTTACTCTCAGTCATTAATCAATGCTTCTGGCTAACAGGAGAGGTCCCAAATGACTGGAGGCTACTAATGTGACCCCATCTACAAGAAGGGCGAGAAGGATGATCCAAGTAACTACAGGCTGTCAGCCTGACTTTGGTACATGGGAAGATGATGGAATGGTTGATTCTGAGCACCATCACACAGCAAGTTCAGGACAGGGGATCAGGTCCAGCCAGCAGTGGTTTATGAAATGCAGGTCTTGCTTAACCAACGATCTCTTTCTATATGACCTGCCTAGTGGATGAGGGGAAGGCTGTGGATGCTGTTTACTCATAATTCAGTGAAGTATTTGCCAGTCTCCCACAGAATTATCAAAGAGAAGCTGGTGTCTTATGTCTTAGATAGGTAGATTCTTCACTGAGCTGAAAACACGCTGCATGGTGAAGCGCAGACAATTGTGTTGGAGTGAAAATGCTGGCTGGTGGCTGGTCACAAGGTGTTCCCCAGAGCTCAGTACTGCGGCCAGTCTTGTTCAACATCTTTATCAATGATCTGGATGAGGGAGCTGAGTGCAAGTTTGCAGATGACACCACATTGGGAGGGTGTGCCAATGTGCTTGAGGGTAGGAAAGCCCTGCAGAGGGACCTGAACAGGCTGGATCAATGGGCTGAGCTCCACTGAATGATGGTTTAACAAGGCCAAGCTTCGGGTCCTTCAGTCACAACAACCCCTGCAACGCTACAGGCTTGGGAAAGAGTAGCTAGAGGACTGCTTGATGGAAAAGCACCTGGGGGTGTTGACTGACAGCCAGCTGAACATGAGCCAGCAATGCATCCAAGTGGTCAAAAATGGCAACAGCATCCTGACCTGCATCAGATTTAGCACGCCCAGCAGGACTAGAGGAGCGGTCTTTCCCCTGTACTTGGCACCGGTGAGGCCTCATCTTGAATACCATGTATCATTTTGGCCACCTCAATATAAGAAGGACATCGAGATGCTGGACTGTGTCCAAAGAAGAGCAAGGAAGCTAATGAAGGGCCCGGAGGACAGGTCTTATGAGGAGCAGCTGACGAGTCTGAAGAAAGGGAGGTTGAGCGGAGACCTTATTGCTCTTTGCAACTACCTGAAAGGAGGTTGTAAAGAGGTGGGCATCAGTCTCTCCTCTCAAGTCACTAGTGATAGAACAAGAGGAAACAGCCTCAAGTTGTGCCAGGAGAAGTTTAGACTAGACATTAAGAAAAATTTCTTCACTGAGAGTGAAGGGAGAGTCAGGGTTTGGAACAGGCTGCACAGGGGTGGAGTTACCATCCCTGGAGATGTTTAGGAAAAAAAAAGCATAGATGTGGCACTAGAAAACATGGTTTAGCAGGCATAGTGGTATTGGGTTGATAGTTGGACTTGATGATCTTGTAGGTCTCTTCCAACATGAATGATTGTGATAATTCATGAAGCTCCCAGCAATTTCATAACGAAGGGGATACATCTGCAGTTTAACAGAAATGACCATGTGCCAATGTTTCATCTTATGAATGTTTGCAGGCTCCAATTTCCATGTTTAGAAGAGGACAGAAACAAACCAGCTACTTAAATTATTCCACTTCTCTGGCTTGCTATCAAGATTAAGAAGCAAATGCTCTGGTCAGAATAATGGAATGGTAGTGGTAACCTGTATTGGCAAGGGAGGATCATCTCTGTCTCAGCAACAACCAAGCCCCAGGCTGGTAACATGCATTGTTAGAAGACTGAAAATGAGAGAACAGATGCTGTTGGAGTATTACAAGGAAAATGTTCTGGAAAAGAAAATAAAATTAGCCATGTTTAAAAAGTCATCTTATAGGAAGGAAGCAGCGAGTTTTTCTTCCTAGAAGTTAAAAGGGCTCTGCAGAATCATCAGGAAAAAATACATTGCCTGATGAACAACATGGACTCATTTTCCCAAAATCTTTGAATGATGCTAGAAAAAATATTAAGCATATTTTATTTGCCTGTACTTAGAAGTCAAAATGCTAAAACAAACACCTCCCACCTACTCAAATACACCCAACAAAACAAACAGGTAAGTGTACTTCAGTGAACTGACAGTAAATTCCAAAGTGGTATCATATATCCAAGAGAGTGCTTCAAATAACATCTCTGGTAAAACAAGTACTCTCTTAGAGAGGCTAAATCAAGATGCCTAGTTTGCTTGTAAGTGTCCTGACCTAAACACTATGACCTGAATTTGGCAAGAGTAGAGAAAAATGAACCCTCAAGCCCATAAGGATTCCCTAGCAGGTCTGCAGTAGTCTGTCTTCCTTGTTATTTTATGGGAGTACATGCCTGTATTATAACTAGCCTGAATTTCAATCCAGTCCAAGACACTACTACAAGATTCAAAATATCATTAAAAACACGTGGAAAGGATCCAGGGTGACCCAGCTGCCTGCCTTTTAAGTCAGCAGCTACTTAATAGCACAATTGTAAGAACAGGTCTCCAAAGTGGCTGTGTGGAAAAGTTGCTGGTGTTCATGTTGCCACCACAGCTGCACATGACAGCTGTCAATTTATAAGCCACGGACTGCTTGGAATAATCCCATTTCCCAAAACCAGCCAGGATCAGTGAGCAGGTTCAAGGGACTGTTCTGCTCACCCATTCTCAATCAAAGAAGGAACTTCTCAACTGCTGTTCAATGACAAGAGTCATTCTACACACATGAAGTACCTGATGCTGGCAATCTGGGGGCAGGCAGGAATGGGGCTACAAAAGACAGTCCTTCTTTATGAGTGAAATTAGTTAAGTATCTGCCTGCCAAAAAGCAAAAAGGCCAGTTACTACTGTTTGTGTAACACATCTTAGCTTTTGGAATCCTGCCTTTCAAAAGGATCCGAAGCCTGTTATATTAAAATGGAGCCTTCCCTGCATCTCACATTCATAAAGTATTCACCTCCATCTAAAAGAAAAAGTCTGCAATGCTGTTGAGTGCTAAAAATCTCCTGCCACCGAAGGAAGATAAAGAAGGTTGTAATTGGAATGACCTGCTTTTATAGACTGCAAGTCATCTATTATGAAAATAGTTCTTATTTATAGCACCTGAGAGATTTAGTTCAGAACAAATACCTGCACCATGCAAATTTTTGACACTTTTTCCAATATTTTTGCTTATTTGATGATCTCTGAAGCTTTGCAAAATGCCAGCATTTCTATTTCAATACCATTAAAGGCTCATGATACCTTGGTGTTACAGAGTATGTTCTGCCACTGCAAAGAAGCAGCATTAGCTGCAGGAAAAAAGGAAATGCTTGTCTTGGGGTAGAAACCACAAGGATTATTACTTTTTGGGGTGTAGAACTAGGGAAAATATGAAATAACTTAATTTTGAATGTGAGGTATACATTTGTCCAAATGATCTCATCAGCTAAGTTCAGCTAAGCCACACCTGCTAAGAGTTGAAACAAGCAGGTAACTGAATTACACAATTACAGATTAAACATCAACATAAGTAGTATGCTGTAGTTTCAATAATGAAAGGTGTGCACAAACTTAATAAGTACATATGGTCCTCTGAGCACTGATTGAGTCTTTAAGGGTGCAAAAGTTTCAAGATTCTGCTTCTAAGAATGTGAGAAACAATATAGGTATGTTAAAATATAGGCACAAAAGGAAATGAAATATATGAAATAAGTGAAGGTTATCAAAACATTTCAAATTATCTCTCCTCAATAAAAATATATTCTAAAATATTTGGAATTTAAGTTCAATCACACTTTCAGCTATCTTCTAACTCACAAGCTAACACTGAATTTGTTGTAATACTTCCTTTGACTCTCACTTACAATGATTTTGTAGGCCAATGTGGTTGCACAGTAAAAATACTCCACTGTCAAACAGTTAGCAGCTTGACATGAAAAAGATAACTTAAAATGTACAAAGAACATCTAAAATCCTTACTGGTTCTTACCAAAATTCCAACAAATAATTTATTTTTGAAAGGACAACTTCCCTCAAGCATCATTAGTTGCTTGGCATACCTCAGCAGCTTCCACTGCCCCATTTCTGCCTCTTTGCCATTTATTGAAAACAATTTTATACTTGCCAGTCGAAGCGTACAGACTAGCGCTACTCTTAGACCACTCATCAACATCTAACAGTTAATGACCCAGAACACCAGTTACCCTTCCCTGTGCCTCTTGCATTTGAGTAAAGGGTATACACCTCCAGAAGCACACCTCACAGCATCCGGAAGGACTGATTTCCAGCTACAATTCTGATTTCAGTAAACAAGCTTTTCAAGAAGTAACAAATGTCAGTCACATCTCTCCAGCACTGTTACTAAAAGATGCATCATTACCTGATTAAACGGCTGCCACTGTAAATTGAAAGTGTCCTGTTCATTACCCAGACATAGAACAAAGGAGAGGGTCTCTAAGAGAACATCCAACCTTAACTTCTCATACTGGGTTTACAGATGAACATACAACACACATAATACATATAATTGTAAGCATATAATTACCAAGCACATGTACTTGGAAGTATTTGGTGCTTCTGTTACGCTTCAGCTTGCATTGTTATTGGGCTCCTCTAGTTGTTTATTCTCCTTTAGGTGTAGTTGTGATTCCACCAACTTCTGCAACAGTAATTTAGACCTTAGAGTCTGTCTACACAGGGCTAACCACCACAACAGCCATTCTGAATATTCAGTCATATGCAATTTCATCTTCACAGTCTGCTTCTGTAAGAGATGTGTGTGCGGAAAACAGGCTTGGTATGCTAATGTCAGCAAGCTTCCACATGCAGATCAGCCCTGGATTTATCAATGAAATGGAAATGCATTCATCTCTTGCATCTCTCAGGGGTCACACAGGAATGACAGAAAGGGTTTGATCACTGCTTCCGTAAGCAATAGAAACATACTTCACTTTCTGCATTTAATGTTTCCTACAAGAAGTAAGAACAAGTGTTACCTACTGTGTACTGAAGTGGAAAGGAAAAAGAAGCCAGAAATAAGATTCTTCCACTTTCTGAAATGGAGAAATCCAAGTCCTCTGGACTTATCCACTAAAATATCCACTAATACTCCTCTGCCCCAGGACCAGTCACCAATATTACATCTGCCAAGAATGGTGTTATTTCTATGTTTAATATTACATTTGATACCCACAACTGTTTTATGTATTTCAAGGCACACCATAAACACCGCCCAGGCCTCCCAACTCATAATCTGTTATTGAGTGACAGGACCCTACACAGCAAAAAGGACAAGAAGACAACTTTGCGAGGGTATGAGTATCACTCATGTGAAACATTTTGCACATTCCATCAGTGATTTCATGACCTTTATAAACTGCAGGTTTCAAACAGCTTTCTGCAAATGAACTAACATCTCTGAAGCACACAGCTTTCAAAATGGAGACTCCCTTGGAACCAGTAGTTTCAGCCACGCTGTAAATCTTACAGAATTTCCTATATTTCCACAGCAGATCTAGAAACAAAGTAATTCAGAAATGACAGGTGCAGATTTTAAATTCACTGGGGTAGATCAAATTAGTTCCTTGAATGCAGAGGTACTGAATTCACACTCAGATGTAGAGAAAACCTAGTTGACTACGAACATGACTATGGAGCAACTCAAGTTAAACAAACACATCTACATAGGTCCTAAAAGCAGACTCTAGCCCACTGCTAAGTTTCTTTAGTGCAATAAATTCTTATATATTCAAGGAATCATAAAATCATTAGTGATTGGTAGGGACCTCAAAAGATCATCTAGTCCAATCCCCTTGACACAGCAGGATCACCCAGACCAAGTCACACAGGAACACATCCAGGTGGGTCCTAAACATCTCCAGAGAAGGAGACTCCACAACTGCCCTGGGCAGCCNGTCATCTGCTGTCCACTAGGATCCCCAGGTCCCTTTCTCCTACACGGCTCTCCAACAGGACATGTCTCTTTTATGGACATCTAGTCCTCCTTAAAACTTACCATTTCAGACTAAGCTACAGTGCCATCTTATGCTGTCAGTGTCGGCCAGAAACTCTGGAGCTCTGTCCTCCATCAGCTTCTCTAAGGCACATTCTTAACTTACACAAAACTGCTGTCTTCAGAGTCCCGGGTGCTCATCAGCACTTTTAATGAAACACAATCTGTGGACAAATGAGTGGTAGGACAATTCTGGTGAGACGTGACTTACAACGTTTGAATGTTTTAAAAAGGCAGTGTACTTTATACTAGCTCAATCAAACCACATAAGCTGTGACAAAGTGGCATATGCACAGACCTCAGTTTGGATAGCGACTTAACTGTGTGACAATGGGCAAAGTCAGCAAGCAGGCTCTGCACACCATAGCTATCAATAACTTCTCATTGAGAAGCCTTCAAAGTCTGTCTGAACCTCTGGCATATCTGCAAATACCAAGTTTGCACACACAGGATTATGAAGATAGGTATCATCCCTAAACAAATTCATGCACATAAGATATTACACGAAGTTGTCACTTTTTCTAGCACACTCTGATATTTGAAGCCAACATCACATATTCAATTCCTTAAAAAAATGGTCTAGATGGCTTTACTGCAGTGATTGACAAAGGTAGTGTGAAGGTGATGACAGATTAGGGATATCACAGTTTCCCTGTAATTTAAGCAGCTGCTTACACGTGAAGGTTTAGTCTGGGTTAAAACCAAGAGTTCCAGTCAACACATACAACTGCGTCTGCAGGTCAGCACTGCTGTTAAAATGTAGGTGGTTCCACTGTCTAATTGTTACACCCAGAAGCACAGTAGTAAAACACTGAATTAAACTACTTATTATACAAATTCACAAAGAAAACCAGCTGTCGTGGTGTGGTTTTTTTAATGCTAGACATCAGGTTCCTAAAGATACTGAGTATTTTGAGCATCTACCTTAACCTTAAAATAGGGTCGGACTGTTACTTTCTACTACATCAGTTTCTTAGAGCTGCAAATTATTTCGGCCTCACTGAAACAAGTTATAAAAGGCTGTTCCTGCCCCCAAAGGTTTAAGTCATGTTACATGCAGAAGATCACTAAGCAAGGAAAGGTTAAGAGGGAAAAAGACACAAACCAAGAACACAGAGAACCACTTACTGTAATTCTAACCAGACACAAATCGCGAGTCTTAGAACACATCTGACTTCTAACATCCAACCACTACATCTTTAAAGGTTGCTCAAATTCACAGACCAATCAGGTTTCCTATCATTAACAGCTGAGTCTGAAAAGAAGCAGAAAAGAATTACTGTGCCTGAGCTCTACAGTGAAATTAAAAAATCATGTCACCTTCCAAAGACATCCAAGATTCTTGTCTATCTGGAACATCACAGCTCGTGCACTCCCTATCCAGTAGCACCCATACATACAGCATACATGTACTCTCTGTCTCTTCTGGCCTTTATCCAAGATGCTTTAGTACAAATCAGCTCTTCAGTTCTTAACTTTTACCTGCATGTTTTCTTTGTAGGGAGACTCAAGTATCTTCTAAGGTAGTAATACTTTATATCTGAAAACTAAGAATAAACTCTTTAAACCAAGCTTAAACCAAGAATCCATGTCTATCATAGGTTGAATCTTGTGTCTACACGGGGTAAGAAGCAAACCAAGAGAACTGGAATAACAAAATTCTCAGTGATTTTCCTCTTGTTCCTAGTTTTACATGCATGACATCTATTTGGCATCTCTGCAATGGAGCAGCAAACATTTTAAAGCTTAGTCCTTTAACCACAATGATAATGCTAAATGAGAGGTAAAATCTACAAACCAACAACAAAATACTACAAAGA
Organism: Rhinopomastus cyanomelas; assembly: GCA_013400115.1. NCBI lineage: Eukaryota > Metazoa > Chordata > Aves > Bucerotiformes > Rhinopomastidae > Rhinopomastus > Rhinopomastus cyanomelas. Next base: position 281,387 of record VXBP01008870.1, read on the forward strand.
ATAAAGCTTATTCAGTTATAACAACATTAATTAAACAAGCTGACACGATCTGCTTACCTTCATGCACACACCTACGCAAAATGTTAGGGTTCATTACATGCAAAAGTAAAATATGAGTTTTGGTGTCCATTTGATTCACATTCAAGTCAACAAGCTAAATCTTCCCTCTACTAATGGGCTCATATTGAGTGCAAGAACAATCCTCGGCTCAGATATACGGTTCTAACACAAATATGTCAACGAAAGCATCAGTAAAAGGTCCCTTCCAATCCATAATGATTCTGTGATTCTGTAAAAGCAGTACATTCTGCCATTCCAGAGGAGCAACTGGGCAGATAAGCGTAGGGCAGGCAGAGAGAAAATGTTATACTTCTGATATTGCACATGGTAAATTTCTGCACCTGGTCCTGTATCGCAGAACTTCTCCAAAATTAATGTGAGCTCTGAGTCTATCCATGGTTTGAACCAGATGCATTAACTGTGTAAATTATACAACAAAGAAGTGATCTCAAACCACCTAACAAACCAAAACAAACAAATAAAATTGTTCCCTCAGAACATACAACACTCCTTAAATGGAAATCGAGCAACTTAGACGCATTTCTTTTGACTCAATACACTACTGCTCTAGCACAAGCTCTGAATCTCATCCTCAGCTGTAAATTTTTATCAATGAGGCAGCAGTCAGTGGAGCTCAACCCAAACCTCAGAAACTTTGTAACTGATGCTACAATACAAACGCTTAACCTCCTCAACTTGCTTTTCTTTTCCAAATAGGATGTACAAATCACAAGCTCACGAAAATGCAACTGCCTAACGAGATAACCATATGCAAGGTTTGAAAAAAAATCCGCTTAATTGCAAATGAGCTCACAGGGCACACATGAAGCCCCTTCTGTTCCACTTCTAACTCTACCAAACCCTAGCTTCACCTCCGTCTCCAGCTTCCCAACGCTTTATTCCCCACAACGGCAGGTATCCGGCTCTCAGCACTGCCATCTAGCAGAGCCTGCCCGTGTACCTCGGGCTGCCTGTCTCAGCAGCTCTCAGGCAGCAACATACCCGGAAAACATCACAGAGCTGCTACTGCCACTGTTAAGATTTTAACTGCAGCCTGTAGTTAAGTACCGACAGCGTCGGTGTGAGCGCAGCCTCCCCCGAGCCGCCCGGTCCTTCCCAAGAGAGATCCGCCAGGCGCTTCCACGGCCGTCTGCTTCGCCCACCCTGGCGCGCTCGTTGCTGGGGGAAAGCGGGAACAGTTCGCGTTACGAGCCCCCAGCCTCATGCCCACTGCCACCGCGCCCGGAGCCCTGATGCCGGGACGGGAGCGGGGCTCAGGACAACCCTCAACACCGGCTCTCGGGAAGCCCCGCCGGCAGCTCGCCTCCAGCCCTAGCCCCTCGCCCAGCAGCTTCCCTCCAGCATCGGGCGGTGCGGGTGGCCCACCTCCGAGCACCGTCCTTCCCCGGGGACCCAGGCTGCGGCTGTTGCATCTCTCGCTGTGCAGCAGGATGAGGCTGGAAGCGGCTGCATGAAAAACCAAGCAGGGGAATCGGACCTGCCCTGGCCGCAGCCCTGGCGCGCAGCCGCCCCCCGCAGCAGCCGCCGCAGCCTGGCCCCGCCTTACCTTATCCCCGGGCTCCGGGGATCCGTCGCCCGTGCCCGCCCCCACCTGCGCCGTCCCTGCCCGCCCCGCACTCAGGTGCGGAGGAAGCGCCGCGGCGAAGGGCAGCGAGCGACTCCTTACTCCCGCCTCTCCCCGCAGACCCTGCGTCCCCTCTCCTGCCNCCCGCTGCGGGGCGCGCGCCGGCCGCTCCCCTCCCCGAAAGCCGCTACGCTCTGCCTTGCACCGCTTCTCAGCGCCCTCTCACTCACACACACACCCACCCAGCGGTGCGGTTGGCGGGGAGGTCTGCGAAGCTCCTTTCAGCCTCAGGTGGTTCACCAGCCCCGGGGAGGGCTGAGGGGCCCTCCTGCCGCACCACTGACACACATGCCTTCGGCGAGCAGGTCCCCCTCTATCGGTTCACCGCCCCCACAAACCCCGGTCTCCCTCCGCCGGCCGCGCGGACCTCGTCAGACAGAGCGGCTGCCGCGTGGGTGTGGGGACGGGACAGGTGATGAGCGGGAAGGAGCAGCCCCGCCCCGTTTCCCTCAGAGACTGGAAAGACTGCGGAGCAGAACGGCTCCTGCCGCCCCGTCCCCCGCTAGCTGCCCCTGGAGGGACGGTAGCGGTCCCCCCTCCCGCGCTCGCTTTCCAGCCCTGCCCGCCTGACTGCCCGCAGCCTGCCAGCGGCCGCCCACGCACGCTCCCGCCTCCCTCAGTCGGAGCGGGAGATGGCGAAGGAGAAAGCATGAATGAACCGTCAGGCAGCGGGCGGGAGCGCCGGCGACAGGCTGGCCCGGACCCCGGCCCCGGGAAAGCTGTTGCTGCCGCCTTGGGGCCCCGGGGCTCCGCTGGTAGGCCCAGGGGCAGGGTGGTGAAGCAAGAGCAGCTCTGCTGTGGGCTGCTGGGTCCTGAGCAGGGGGGGCTGGCGGACCCCCTCATTTTAGTGGGGGCTGAGGCCGTTTTAATTCCTCCTCGGGGGTTCATGCTGCCATTCGGACCCCAGATTCCCCGAGGCCGCTTCCGGGCAGGATTCTATGGCAGGGTGTAGATGCCTAGGCTAGGGTGGTACAGAGCTGATCATGAAGGAATTAAGAGCGCTGGCTCATGTCAGCTCGAGGTTGTGAGGTGGAAGGTTGATTCTCTCTTAAACCAGAGCCACGACTGTGACCCTGAATGTAGGCAGCGTGGCTGGTTCCTCATCTATGAAACTACGTTGCTCTACCAAGGGCAACTCCATTTTATACTGATAAAACCCTAGGACCTGATGTGTGAACTAAGACCAGAAGTAATTGGCGAGAGGAAAGGATCTCAAAAATTGTTTTAAGTCCCCTTGTTTTTTTCAGAGGTTATGTGGTACTTTGGGGTAGCCTCGTAGTCCTTTTGTTCCTCATATCAGTTGCCCCTATAAAGGTTGTAATTTGTTAAACACGTAGTTCGCAACCTCTGGCTGGAGACCAGAGGTTTTTTTCAGTGCTCTGGCATAAGTACCATTGAGTTTGATTTGTGATGCTGGTTTTGCTAGCCTAATTACTGAGAGTCAAAGGATTAAATGAGGCCTCTGAAATCGGTGAAATTACCTTAATTCACTGAAGGACAGTAAATCACTGAGTTACTTAATATTTTCTGTATTTTCTTAATTTTATTTATGGGTATTCTTGATTGGAAAGCCCAATAGTATTATCTATCTAAATCTCTCCTACAATTTGAATTGAGCAGGGCATTTTCCACCTCTGAATGTGCGTGGCATATTTTGTGGTTTGTTGTTAACGTGTTTCATGCTGCACTTGGGACATAACTGCATTTGCACTTACATAATCAATAAATGTGGGGTTTTGTCCCATTAAAACTAGAATCAGATTCTGAGCTGTTTTAATTCAGTGTGCCTCCACAAATTTAATGCTTGCCAGAAAAGTTGTATCAGCTAAAATTTCAGCTTCTGAATTTAAAAAGCTGCATGGGTTTTGTATGAGAAGTGTCTTAGTAAATTTGGTTTTTTAAATTTTGCATTCCTGAAAGCTGGGCACACAATAAAGCATCAGTAAGTCCTTTGCAATAGAATAAAGGGTGTATCTATGAAATTTTTATGTGTTTTTTTATAAAGTTCTTGTGTATCTGCTAATAGTTCAATGTGACTCACCTAGAGTAAGTATCACTTGCACAGCTGTTGTAAACCTTATTCTGAGTCAGAGAATGACTTCATGACCCAGAATTCTGGCAGTGAGTACTATCCTAGTGATTTTCCCAATGAAGGGACTATTTCAAGTTGATGTCAGTGCAGGGTGAGTCAGTTTGATATGAGACAAAACTGGACACATTACTTACTGCTGGAGTAGCTGGGCATCCTCTTCGCTCCCAAAAGAGAGTGGCATGAAAACCTGTGATGATCTGTGATGGTGACTCTTCTTACGGTTCAGAAAGACTGCAATGGAATAGGAAATTAATTCTCCCCAGTCCCTGATGGCCCTACTCCTGTACTAGCAGTCTGCTGCTCTTGGCTGTGAGATACATAGCTTTGCAGGGGGATGGGGCCAGCAGTAAGTATTTGAGAGGTAACAGGGATGCCCTGCTTTACTCTGAGAAGCTTCTTGGGCTTAGCAGGGTGCAGGAGGTACAACTAGTGCAGAGGTTGCTGCCTTGGGATTATAGCTGGGATCAAGGTTGAACTTTGGATGAAGACACTTTTGATGAGCCAGTTTTGAAGTAGTGTTCAGATGATGATGGGACAAGCTAGGGATCCTTTGGCCAGAGAGCAGCTTTGCAAGAAAGGATGTGGGAGTCCCAGGGTACGAGAAGCTGAGCCTGCATTAACTGCCCTTGCAGCAATGAAGGCCAGGTGCTTACCTGCTTATATAGGTAAAATCGTGGGCCGCAGTTGGAGAAAGTGATTTCTCTTGTCTGTGAGGTTCTTGTGAGGCTGCATATGGAATTCTGAATCTCCCTATACAAGAGAGAAATTAACGAATCAGAGAGTCTAGAGGAGGGGTTCCTAGTATGGTTAGAAGCTCAAATGTCCTGTGGCAAACAAGGGTTGAGAGTTTCAAGGTGGTTTTCACCTGTATAAGAGAAGGCAAAGGAAGTATCATAGTGCTGTCTTTACTTATCTAACATTGAGCAGAAAAAACAGAATCAGACTCTGAGCTGCAAAATAACAGAAAGCAAGTACTCTTAAGCTGTTCATTCTGACCAGATACATGTAAATTGTGACCACTTTCACAGTGATCAGGGTGCCCAGAGAGATGTGGTGTCACCATACTTGGCAGTACTCGGAACTCAGCTGGAACAATGCCCTGAGCAGCCTCATTTAACTTGCAGGTGGTTCCGGCTTTTAGTTGGAATTAGACCAATGGCCTCCAGAGGTCCCTTTATTACCTCATTTATTTTATACCTTTAGAGAGAATCTTTGCAGTTAGCCTTTGGCAATGACTATGTATCCGGATTTTCCAAGGGAGAGTAAGGGTAAGGCAAGGAAATAAGAAGTACTTTGTGAAACACTGGGGTAGAAAGATCAGTTAGCAGATACTAAAAAAAGGGGCTAGAGTAGAAGGTTTATGATCACACCTTGGGACAGGCTGCGCAGTGGATTCTGGTGGAGAAAGAAGGAAATTAAGTGAACCATCCGAAAGAACTGACTTGGGTTGGTGTGGAAACATTTTGTTAAACAGGCAGAACCAGGAAGCTTTGTATGAAATGCTGCCTGCTTAGCTGGCCTCTTTGTCACGTAGTACCTTCTGTGTCTTCCCTTCTGAACACTCTTCATATATCCATATGCATGATATAAATCAAGATAGCTTTATGAAGTGAAGAGAGCCACACCATATTTGTTTTGGTTAAATATGAAATTAAGATTAGAGGGTTGTTTTTGTGCAGTAAACTTGATAGGAGAATAAGGGAGAAATGTGACTTAAAATAGCATTTGGGAAATATATATAGCAAAATGAACAAACAATATGCGGTGAGTCATGTCCAGTCGTTCCTGCAGTAAAAGCGGAGCTTCTCTCTGGAAATTAACTGGGAATAGCTTTTGCTTATCTGGAGCTGGAGCTGCCCCCTGAGTACAGTGTTTTGGCAGTGCCTCTTTGCCCTGTGGTAGTGGCACGTGCTGGCCCCAGGGAAGGGTAGTGCTTGGTGGTGACCACAATGAGACTGATGCTAATGGAGTATCTGAACGAATTTCTGAATTGCCAGTAATCAGAAGCACTCCTGAAGATTAATTGTGGGGACTTAACTCATGTGTCATCTTGAGTCTTGGTGCCTGCTTCAGCACCCTTGTCCTGTAACAGGTTGGGTGTGATGTGTCTCTGCACTTGGTCCCTATTCCCTGAAGCCAGTGGATCCCTTTGTGGGTACAAAGCGCTCTCTGGGCAGACGTTGTTGCAGGACTGAGCTACAGTCAGTCATTCATGGAGAGATGCTGCAGAGGTTAGCAAAGAAATCTTGTAGCACAGTTAACGTGATTTAAAATCTGTCATTTTACACATAGCTAGGGGCTATACTGGAGTATGTCTTAGGGACATGACAAATGCCACTGTCTTGGGGGAATCCGCTACAACACAGCTATCCTTTTACCTGGCTGCCATGCAGGTGTATATTATAAGTTGGTGGCACTGCCATCCTGAAGCAAAACTGACTGTGCTAAGGTGCAAGACAGCAATACAGGGCAGTGTTGCTTTTACAAGCTTTTAAATGCGAGTGAAGCAAGGTGGGCGACCAGGCTGGGTGGCGGCAGTTTGGCCATCTCCATTAAATGTAAAACTCAACACACAGCAGAGAGAAGGGGCTCTGATGACAGTATTTCAGTTTTGTTCTCATGGTAACCATTATGTCATCAGGATACCATGGTTACTATAATACTTGTTATATTTCAAATGTTAAAAAAGGCAGAAGGAGGAAAAAAAATACCCCAACTTTTCACAAAGTTGAGGAAGAGATGTGTTTATTCAGAATTAAATAGTCGTAAAGAAAGATTCATCAGCAGTTGTTAATACTTCATGGAAAACCCATTCTGAAACCATGAAGAACTGTTTTAATTAGTAATTGTTGTTTCTGCTACTCTCCCTGTCACCATATGGTGCATGTCCTGGGGTTTCCCCATTCTCAGCTTGTGTCAGCAGCAGCTATTTTGACAAACGCACACTGCAGAAGGCTAACGTGGTCATATTCAAAACTTTGGAAGAATAATTTCTGCTTGAGGTGAAAAACCTCAGTTTGCACAAAAGTCAGAAATAAAAAAATCCAAGAGTGAGATTGTGAGGGATTCTGGGACTGTGAGGTTATCTCACTTTAGAGGTTCAAGAAAAGCAAAAGAAGTCTTGGCCTGAATGCTTTCAAGATGCTGAGGCATATGGCTCAGAGGAAATCAGAATGGCAGCTTGCTATTCCTTGTTTGAGGACAAAAAGTATGCTGATGGTGGCATGCTTTTGGGGGGTCATGCCTGCAGACAGAATCCACAAACAGTGCATTTAGAATTTCAGAATAACTTTCCGAAGTCCTGTGAGTTCAGGATTGCTCTGTGGACACAGGGCTGAATTTGAAACACGAGGAAAAAAGAATAATGACATACTAGGTGATGGGGGTATGATTGGGAGATTCTAAAATCAAAACAATTTTGTTAGCTTCTGCAATTGCTTGATCTTATAACCTGTGTTCTTCTTCCTCCATTTGCCCCTGATAATTGCTCTCATTGATTAAAATATATTTTTTCTAAATAGGATAGTAAATTCCTGAGACCGGGATTACATTTTTCAACACCATCTCAACATGGCTCAATCATAACAAAGCAGATGAGACTCTTACAGAAGCATGAAACTCTGTGAGCTGGAGGTAGGTGCTAAAAGACTTTTTTTTTCCCTAACACAAATGCAAAGTACTCTGTCAGAGACACACACACACACACATATGTGTATACTCACAGCCCATGAGAATTTGTACATTAAACAACAAGAAAATGGCTGCTGTGGAAACCTAACTGTAAATAAGTCAATGAGATGTGTGTGGTTGAATCTAAAATGTTGCCCTTTAATACACGGCAAGCTTCACAAAGCACTGAGGTACCCTGGTTACACCTAGATTCATTTATCTCCTGTAGGATCACAAAGGTTTTAGTAAAAACAGCAGTCACCAGGCAGATCTCTCTGTACTTAAGAATCCATAGTCTAGCTTCAGCTGCTATGGTTTCAGAGGGGATGCTGAGGGGAGCAGAAGCACAAATGTGAAAGGGAAGACTGTTGTTACACAGAATATTGTCTCTTGACTATGAAAATTTCCATGCCAGTGAACAGCTAGTGGTGTTTCTAACAAATTCTCTCTAGATTAAACAATCAGCTGCCCTTTCTTAATGTTCACTGTAGCCTAGCTGATTTCATACATCTGTTGTAGTCTTGCAAATATTAGCAAACAACCATTTCACAGCAAGCATTGCTGCTAAACCCAACCAATAGATACTTGAGAAAGCTGCTGGTTGTGTAGCTGGGTATGGCTGAAGATGTTTACTTGTTTTTCTCTCTGATTTAATAGTCCTCTTGCTCCAGATTGAAGAAAATTAGCGTCAAAAATAATCACTGAAAACAGAAATACAAGCTCTGGTAGCAAGACTCCCATAGAAATATGTTTCATAGGAAGTATCTTCTGACATGAAGTAATTCTACCAAGGACAGAAATATTTAATGGTATCAGATTTCAGGTAGCTTATTCAGAAAATAGTAATTTCAGTGATACTTCCTAAGCTTTCTATGTGTCTGGGATAAGTAAATAAATACTCTGCTATGATAGTTCATTCATTAACAGTACATACCAGCAACTATGGCTGTACAGGGACTTGTATATGAATATGTAATGACATGAGTAATGCTGGCTCCAAGGGATCACCACACAGCAAGTCAAACAATGTACCAAGAGAGTAAAATTGACTAGGGCCTTACAATCAATACCTAGAGCAGAGTTAACTTCGGTATTAAGGAATCTTAATAGAAACTAGCAGAGAAAATAACTTCTTTGGTTTTAATAGCATCTTGAGATTCTAAAAAATGCCTTCTGTTTATGGGAAAAATATAAGATTTGTCTCTTACTTAGGTTTCAGGGCATATAATCATCTAAGAATCTGAACTTCTACATCATGGCAGGTAACGTAAAGATAAGATATATAGCTCTTTGCTGAAAATTACTTGATTAAGAAACAAAGGACCTGCATACTGTGTGTAGTCATCAGAAGTTGGCATATGCTCTACAAGACTGCGTTGTCTGGCACCTGGAGCTGTTTCTAAGCTTTTTCTTTCAATTCTTCTAGTTGGTATTTGTTCCCAGTCTTGTTGTCACCAAGTGTTACTCAGCTGCCAGTAGCAGCAGTGCTTTTCTTTCTGCCTGTTGTGACAAAGCATCAGGCAGTGCTCAAAAGTTACTCCCAATTATGACATGAAGAGCTTATGAATTAAGTTTTCCCCAGCAAGATTGGTTCTCTGTGGTGTGGATAGTACCGAGGGAAGCAAAAGTACTCGCAGCCTGGAGGCTGTCTCATTTCTGGTCTGGAGGGTCAAGATAGGGCATTGTGTGATAAAACTGCAAGGCTATTTTATGTGCTGATGTAACTGAAGATTCAAACATATCAGTAATCCTAGATCAAGTAATAAGAAGATCCCTTCTAAACCTGAACGATGGGTCAAAACTGTTCAGTACTGGAGTTTCTTTCTTGAATTCTTCAAAGGTTACTTTACTTTGAACTTGAGTAATTTATTAAGATGGTATGGCTATGGACATACCCTGCCTTATAGCCTCCTTAACCTCTTGCTTGCAGCCTCTAACTTCAAAGGTGGTTTTATGAGCTCATACCTGCATAAATTTGATTTAGTATATGAACCAAATATACTCTAAGGTCACACTCATTCATGATGGGCAATTATTTTTTAAGCTGGTGCAAGTTTTGTCTGTTTGTATCCAAAATGGACTAAGTTTTAGAGGACATAAAGCTTTAGTTTTCTTTTTCAGTGTGCTTCATGTGACTTGCTAGAGTTGTTTCAATTCAATAGCTATTGGAATTGTTCAACAACTGGGAAACAAGAATAAGTTTTTAAGTATCAGCTGAAGGCTCACTTCCCAGTTTTTGTTGCAGTATGATGCTGAGAGACTCACCTGAAGCAGTACTGAGGCATGACTAGATCCATATTTCAAACTAAGTTCTATTTGAGATAGTTTTGCTTGTTAAATTTTCAGCATTTTAATCTATTCATTTAAATGGAAATTCTCTAGACATTCCCCTTTTTACAGTGTAGAAGTCCTGCCGTGTCCCTGAGAACAGGAGAACCACCAGAGGGTGGTCTTCAGTTTCAATTTAAAATCACACTCAGGAATCAAGCAATCTGCTCTCTCTTGTTGATTCAGAGTAGTGACACATATCACTAATACATCGCATGGACACACTGAAGTAACAGAAGAGATGTGCTCACTCACTTCCTATTTCCAATTTAAAAATGTGTTAGTAAGAGTGTTGCACAAACTGCTGATACACTTTTAACAAGCAGAAATGTAGTACAATACGTTGTGAGAGTGTGGAGTGATACAGTTTGCCTGTGTAGGTTGGAGAAAGTATTTTTTGAAGTATTTGTATTACACTGGCTCTCTATGATTAGCCTAGCTGCTGCCAATTACAGCTGCTCTAACGCCCACCTGCTCCTGCTACATGGTTTTTATCACAACTGGTATCACCATTTAATCATTACAGCAGTGGATGCAGTCAGAACTCCTGGCTCCTGGGAGTAATTTGGGTGATTTACCATTGGGGTTTTTTTTTTTTGCCCTTGGATCAGTCAGAGTTCAGTCATTTTGTGCCTCCATCTTTCCATGTGAAAGCAGAAATAATCTGGAGGTTGAGATGGTTACGCTTATAGCTCTTTTCTACCCTCTGCAGTAATAGAGCAAATAAATGTGAGCATTTTGTCCCACGTGAAATTCTGGTATTGAAACTTTGTGTTTAGCAGGCGTTGGGCAAAACGTGATAGTATTGCTATGTATGAAAGGATCCTGTGGGTTGAAAAGTTCCAATACATGTTGGTTAGGAAATGGAGGCCCAAAATTGTTTGGTTGTATTATGTTTGATGAACAGAAAAGGAACTTTTTGATTTTGATTCAGTTTGACTTGTCTCTGTCACCTAAGTAGTTCAGGATTGTCATGGCAACCCCCTGGGTTTCTCTAAATCACCTTGGGTCACCTGAGTCCCAGCTGTTAGTTACCCTACCTTGTGCCCATTCAGTATCAGTGGGAGAAGAGCTGGGGCCCTAGGGAAGAGAAACATGAGGCAGCTGTTCTGCAGTTCACATGAGGTACCACAGCAGCAGCCATGTGCAAATTAACACTGATGATATTTGGAACCGTTCCAGATTGGCTCAACAACTTGAATTATATTGATGACAATGAGCAGAAGCCGGTGCTTAAGGCATCAGAAGATTGAAGCAATCCCTTTTCTTATCATGTTCATGTAAACTCTAGCGATGTCATGGTGGAATCCAACAGAACATGTGCAGAACAAATGTAAGAATGCAAAATATAGAAGAACTCTATATGTATCTAGTGCTAATATGAATTTGAAAACCTGGATGAGGCAAAAGGGTGAGGGAAAGAATGGTAAACATAAAGTCCTGTAAGCTTGCAATTCTAGCTCTGTCACCGGGCTGTGGCACAGGTGGTTTGTGGTGCCTGAAGCTTGTCTATGTTCTTACCAGGAGAATGCCTTCAAAAACCTAAATCAGTGACTTCAGCAAAATGTCCCCATCCTCTTAAGGGGGAGCTGGTCAACAGCTGGGAGATGTTTTTATATGCTGAATAAGTCAAGTCAGTGAACTGTTACCTGTCTCAATATTTTTCAACATCTCAAGAGCAGAGACATCTCAAAAAGCTTGCTTGGAATACACAGAACCTGCAGAAACCAACCTGGACATCTAAAGAGAATATGAACTAGAACACAGTTCTTTAAGAAAATAATAGCATATTTTCTGACAGTACAGGAAAAGTAGTTTTGGGCTGTTAACTCAGCTGCAGGGAGGAAAAGGATTGCAACTGGAGTGGCTGGGGTTTCACTGGAATGTATTTGAAAACGGGTTCTGAATTCCTGCCTCCTGTGTGAAGAGTAGTTCTGTGTCCTTGAGGGTGCATGCCCAGCACTCAGCCACTGCGCCACTGGGGTGCTCTAAACCTCCTGGCTTGTTCTGCTTGCATCTAAATACCACAGCTTCCTCTGAAACCACTTAAGGCACTTCAGGAATACTGTGTCGAGGTAGTGTGTTGCGAGAAGCAACAGGCTCTGGAGAATGGCACTGAATGATTACAAAAGCCTTGAGAGGAGGGGAGAAGTATTTATCAATGGTCAGAGTGATGTTTATGTAAATGGTTTATCCTGTGTTTGACTGCTGTTGTGCTGGATTGGAACAGAGTCTGCAAAGTTGCTGTATTTTATCCCTGGTGCCATTAGGAGTATGAGTAAGAGAGGGGAACTCTTGTAGTTGTGATTAGAAGTTATATTTGCGACTGAGCATGTCCAAATTGCTTCAGTTTTCCATGTCAGAATTTCTGAGAAGCTCTTCAGTGGTCAAGAAAAGTCACTATTTATCTTTTTTTTATTTGCATAGATAAACCACATAATGGATGTTCCAGGAACCTGCTCTGTGATGGCCATTCTGCTTGTCCTAGGTACTTCTACCCTGTCTCTCTACAGGATTTCCCAATTTGTTGTGACTCAGTCCCAAATTAGGAGTTGGTGAATTCTAGAGCTTTTGGAAACATGGCTTTTTCGCAGCGAGTGGTGGTTTTTTGGAGGGCCTTTTTTGGCATTCTGAACATCTGGATATTCTTCCTCTTTCATATTACTCCATCAGTTTTGATGTAGGCTCTAAGCAAAGGTTGCTGCTGTGTGTGTCTACTGGCTTTGTCTTTCTGTCATGCTGTGTTTTTAAATAATCAGGAGTGCCTAGAAGACAGGATGGACACTTTTCTCATCTGATTTTATAAGCATAAATAAACACTTGTAGAGCAGGCAGCTTTTCTCTGATAGATCTCTCTTCAAAGCTGTGGATCAAAAGTTCTTTGCAAATATTCACCAGCAGGGACCATGACTCTGAGGGCTGGCACAGAAGAGTCACATGTGAACTTCTAAGCCTGCATAAGTAACCTTCCAAAATATAGATTGAGAAAATAGCAAACACACTTATCTTGCCAGCAGGGAATGAAAGCATCTCCTGTCACTCAGAGCAGCTCTCTGAGGCGCTGCAGTCGGGTGGCAGCTGAAAGAGGCCTGTCTGAGGGCCGCTACCTTCAGAAGTGTGACAGAAAATGAACTCTGCTTTCACTGAAACTTTAGAAATGGCATTGCAGATTCAAAGATCTAAATTAAAGTTCCAGATCTGACAAAGACTTTTGACGTGTATGAGCAAATTATCATGTGCTTCAGTTCCTACTGGTAAAAAAACCCCACTATTAATAATATTCCTTGTCCATGACTTTGTCTTGCATCAGACTGAGGTCATTTCTCACTAAATCGATGTATTTGAACCCCAGCCAATACTGGGGTTGGAGCAACTAAGCAATAAAACAGGACTAAAAGTAGTAGTAAGTACATAAATAAGTGATTTGTAGTAGATTGGAATTATTGAGGGATGTTATGGTGTTGGTTTTATATGCTAAATAATTAAGGTTTATCTGTTTATGAAGACAGGTGAGCTTTTATTGAACAGTATAAAACTTACCTGAGAAAAAAGCAAATAGATTTGACAATAGATAACTCTTCATATAAAAACCAGTGAGGCAAGAGAGAATTTGATGACTGCATATGCTCTCTCACAGCTCACCCACAATCCTCTTTAAGCCTAGTGGAAGATCAATAAGGAAAATGATCATATATTCCCAGATTTAATTGTCCTGATCCAAATTACATTTTTTCTTTCCATACCTCACTCCAGCCTGATTTTGGATATTGAAGGTTGATGGCAACAAAACATCTGCTGTTCATAGAATCTATGTCTCTGGCTATTAACCCAAACTTTCTTTAAACTTGTTTAAAAACTGCTATTTTACAGTAGAGAATATATCTCCTTCCCTACTAATACCCATCACTGATTTGGACCGAACAAGACACATTCTTCACTGCCTGTCCCTCCACTTGCAGAGAGCATTTCCTAAAAACACTACTTGGGTTAGGCAGGAGTTTGCAGTGACATAAATAAATGTGTGAGACAGGACAGGACAACACACAGCCAGACTGGTGTTTTATATGTGGAGTCCTGAAACTGGTGTCGTTTCTAGGCCTGAATCACAGAGCGATAGCAGAGGAAACTGCAGTAACTCGGCAGCTCTATAGATGTCACCAGCCCTTCGCTCCAGCCTGCTCCCGCTGATTTCTGGTTGGTACCTATCTCTCTCTTCAGTCATTTATTTTGTAGCCCCAGAGGGACACTTGTTTGGATGATGAAATACTGCGGAGTACAAATTAAGAGCTGCCATCAGTGAGCTGTGCTTGGACAGGAGATACAAAATGGAAAATGGAAATGGTTACGGTGCTTTTTCAATTACATCTTAAGCAAACATACTTACCAGGAGAAAAAGAACAGTGTGAACTTCTTTTCAGATATTGCTGGCTAAATAATTTTGCAGTCATTACCGTTAGGCATTTCCTGAGCTTTGTTTAAAATGATTTATGGAGGTTATTTGCAACATTTCACTTCTCCTGGAATTCTTGTGTAAAAGTACAAACCACATAGTTTCCGTTCATAAAACACCCACAGCAGGCATGCACTGTTCTCTTGGAGCTAGGAACTTTGGAAAATGGCAAAAACATTTCCAAAAAGGAAAAAAACCAGAACCAAACAGAAGTGTAGAAGGAAAATGACCCTACTTACATCCTCCTGGAGAATGTCTGAAGTGTTGGCTTCCCATAAGGAGCTAAAGTTGTGAAAACAGGACACGATGGAGGGGAACAGAGCAAGGAGATGGGTTTGCTTGTTGAGGTAAGATTTTTTGGAGCATAATGAAGCCTCTTCAATTAGTGACTCAATATGAGTATTCTATAGCAACACACCAGAGATTCCAGTCCCAAGTGGAACAGCTGCACGGGACAGCATGGCTGTGCATTGCCTGTGTCATTGTCCTGCCACACACACCTCTACTTGGTGCTACTGGGAGTCTGTTTCCTCCTGTAATCAGACCTCTGCTTTGGGCTCTGAGCACAACTTATATCTGTTACATCAGTGGGGAAAATCTGTCAGATTGCTGTTGTGTTCATGGGAAGATGCAGACAGATTTGGCTAGAGCAGTTGTTAGCTGGAGGTGTTTGGAGGATGGCACCCCAACGGAGCAACGCTTCACAGAAACTCCTTTAGTCATTGTATGACAAATATCTGCAAGCGGTTTTGCCAGCAGAGCTAGAGCTTGGCCATGTCTTCTGGAGGCAAGCCCTTGCCAAACTGACTATGCTTAGAAAACGTACGTATACGCATCAGTCCCAGGAAAGGGCTTTGACACAGGCTTAGTTCAGTCTATTCTCAAAACCTTTTTTTGAGACTACCCCAAACAAAGATACTTTCCCAGCCTGAAGGTTAAGTAAGTCATGGGGAACAGGCCAGAGAGATCAGAGCTGAGTTTAGGGGAAGTAGGGTCTGGCTGCTGGGATCCTTATGCCTGAGGTTTCTTCATGAGATTACACAGTTGGCTAGCCCATAGTAGTGCTTCCCCCAGAATCAGATACAGAGCAGGGCAGTGCTGTTTGCCTGGATTTTGAGAAAATTTCTCAGAATACCGAGGAAGAATCCTAATAAAAATGCATGCTTTCTGCAGGATTTCCATTTATTGAATTCACATCTTAGAATGTGTGTAAAAGCTTTGGTAGTAAATGACCCTCAACAGGTAGAAAATGTGTATTAGCTCAGCTGGTAATGACAGTGCAGGCATTCCACTGTTAATAAGTAATCAGCATTTTTCATACCATGCCTTTCACTTCTGGATGGAGGGCTATATCCTAATTTGGTGTATGAGGCTGTGTTTCAGCAGGAGATCCCCAATGCCACTGCTGTTTCTAAGAATTTACATTGGTGTAATAGGAAATAGAATTTGTCCCTTAAAAGGAGGCAGTGCAAAATGAACATATACTGTAATTCCCCAAGTGTAGATTTTCATATTATTTATTTTCATTCAGGATTTCAATCTTAGAGATGGAATTAATTTCAGATCTCTTACCACCTGACCCAAAACAAAAACCAGACAGCTGTGTTTGTTACTACTTGGTAATATGTTTTTCCAGAAAAGCACAGTTTAAGCTCAGCTCTATTGAAATAGCTGGCTGTTGTTTGTGCTTTATAAAGTCCTCCATGAACTGAAGAGAGAGCAAGGATTTGCTTACCCCAGGGAAGGTGCCATTTAACTTTCAAGTAGCATGAGCATGTGTTAAAGAAAATTGGTTTTAAACAAGGTTTTAAAACCCTGTTCAATGGAAAGGAGACAAAAATCTACAAGTCACGTGAGGAAGCACTTAGTTTGGTTTATTGTTTGGTGCAGAACAAAACACGCTGATCAAGAAACAGAGTGATGACCCAAGAGACTGCAAACGTGTAGGCAGGATTAGAAATGGTGAGAAAAGCCCGTTTTCTGCAGCACCATGTAAAATAGGAACCCAAAAAATAGGCTCATTCATCATATTTACTGTGACACATGACTTAATCCCTGAAAGATACCTATTATGTAGATTTGTATCTGATCTCAAAATCTGCAAAAAGCACTAATACCTTGGAACCCAAAGGTGATCTTTCAGAGGAGTCAGTTTTACCTGAACACCAGTACTGACCTGTTGGGCCCTGCAGTTGGCCTGTTCCACTACAGTAGGTTCTTTTGGGATTCAGGCTATTCTGGTTGGGAGCAGAAAAATCTTGTCTTTTATACTGAATTCTGAAGGTGGAAGGCAGCAGAGATCCTGGATAGTTTCAGTGGTTTTACACAGAAGGCAGAATGACTGAGAATGGAGCCTGTTGATGAACTGCCACAAAGAGCTGGTTTGCTGTGTTCTGTTGTCTACAGTGCAGTGAGGTGCCTTAGGACTGTTCTGGCCCATTGCCTTCAGAACAGGATTGTACATTTTTTATGTGCATTGATGTTTGGAGATGGAGTTAGGCACATATGTGTACAGGAAATCCACAAATTATTAATGGCCATCTACATATTTAAACAGAAGAAAATCAACTTTTGATCTCTTATCACAAGAAACAGAGTTCTGGACTGTTCTTTTTATGCAGCTTGCTAATGAGCAGACAAAAAAACTTCCCTGCTTCTATAATGTGAGGATTATGTGATTGAAAAAGGAAGCATTATTTCAATTAGTTATGCCACTTGTAAATTATAACACAGCTGTAATTGGAGTAAAGGTACAGCCACATGAATATCCACTGCATTAATGAAATACGTTGTAGTGAATAGTGATTGAATAATAATGAAACACCGAGCATAAAATGCACAATTTCAAGATACTCTGTCTGAGCTCTTCTGATGTCCTAGACCATCAGAATTAACTGAACCAGTACAAAACTTTCTGGCTGGTGGCAGCTTCATTGTTGCTTAAAAGGAGTGGAAGCTCAGGCACAATCTAGCCCATTTATCAAAAGTGGGTTAATCTGGAACTTGTTACAAAACTCTGCTGTTCTCTGAAGTTTTCACAAGTTTTCAGTCCATCTTCACTGGATGCTCTTGTATCACATAGTTCATTACAGGTTAAGTATATATGTCCAAGTCCTTAGAGACAAACATTCACTAATGATGTTGTTTGGAGAGAAATACGTGCTTTTGATGAGAAATCATTTTAAAGTAGCTCACAATCGTTGTCATCTAGAAGAGATTTATGTGCAAATGAGTCTCTGATATGATGTGTTTGTTTTGAACTTCCAACCGTTGTGCTTTACTGCGGAGAAAGAGAGGTTCTACCTGAATTATTTGTGTCCATCTATTGCAACTTGTCTGTAATCTTGACCAACCAGCAGAAACGGAAAGCCAAAATGCTTGGGTCACAGATTTTACCTGTAAATTAGGTTTGATCTACAGGCTATACAAATGACAATGTAGAGTAAAGGTAGTCCTTCAAAAAAGAAATTAATTTGTTTGTATTATAACCAGTTTAGATGAGCTAATGTGAATTTCAGATGATGTGATTATACCAGCAGATGAGTCATGAAAAAAACTGACTTTGAATCCTGAGTTGTAAGTGTTTTCACCAGAAGCTTTGTTCGTGCACCCACTCGAGAAACAGTAACGCAGGGCCAAATTCTCCCTTTGTTTGCTCTGACTGTTACAGACTAATAACATTTAGAGCCAGATTGAATAGTGTGTTCTGCTGTCACAGAACATAGACTGCTGTCCTTGCAGTGGGCTTTGTTTGTCTCACTGAAGCACAACCTGCACAACGCAGACATCCAGATTTGGCTCAGAAAATGGAGAATCTGCTGCTTCCCCTGCTATTCTGTTCCAACGGTCAGTCTTAAACACGTGTTACTTATTTCACATCCAGCATCCTGAAAGTATGTCAGAATAGTTCTGCTGACTTTAATATACTTCTTCTGGTGAGATGAGAAACAGGCCTGGGGTCTGTTTGTTCCTGATTCTCTGGGTTGGAGAGCCGTTAGTGCTGCAGGTCTGAGCACTTGGTGCCAGCTATTCCAGTCAGCAAGCTGTGATGGTCATCACTGTCTTATTACTTTCGTCTGTTTGTTTCACTAAGTGAACATTTGTTCACTGAGTCGGCCCTTACCTGCCTTTTGTAGCCACTGCTCTTTCCCCCCCCCCCCCCCNTCTGCCATTTCCATGAGCAGGCTAGGAGTTCATTCTGCCCACTCACAAGTTATTCCTGCTGTTTGGAACACACACACAAGTGCACACACAAAAACACGGACAAAGTCACTCGGCATCTGTGTCAGAAAATCCTGCTGAAAGCTGTCTGTTGTCCAATACTGAGGTGACCTCCTTCCTTTTAGTCTTTTACAGGTCAAATCTGCCCTGTTGTAGAGGATCACAAAGTCAGATGAAGCAGTTGCTAGAAAGTGCTAAAGTTATTATTTTGGATCAACAGTGATACATGGAAGTGTTTGGGTAATAATTTGAACCCGTCTGCTGCCGTGGTATCACTGCTGATCTCGTCTTTGCATCGCCACCTGGTGCCTGCTCGCACCACGCAGCAGGCTGCGGAGTGCACTGGTGGTTTCTATGGCGATCTCTGTAGAGAGTGCTGGGGGCTTGCTAACAAAATGTTTGGCTTCAAGGGGCAGAATGGACGCGGTCGAAACCTTAACGCCGGATGTCTGATGATTTTGGGATGTGCTGGTTGTCACAGCCCTCACTGCTACTTGTAAACCCAGTATCACCCAGGAGTTTCCTGCAGTGGTGGGTCTCCTGGGGGATGCTGAGGTGGTGGTTGTACCCCCTGTTATTGCTGTGCAGTGCTGTAGATCAGTGCATGGCAGTATTTCTTTAACGTCTTCAGTATAGTGTCCAAAACAATCTGATTTTTGAATAATCTTCAAATGAAGCGTTCTTTTTGTTTGTTTGACTTTGGTGTTGGACCAAAAATTGAGTCAGTAATGAAGTACCGGGTTCTGCTTCTATTGAAATGGTTTTGTTCTTGATCGTGGGAGAAGTCCCACAAGGTTACAGAGCTAGGGTTTGCTTTTTGCTGTACTGCACATGTAATGAAGGAAGCAGGAGATAAACCTTGGGGGGTTGGACTCGATGATCTCTTGGGTCCCTTCCAACCCCTAACATCCTATGATCCTATGAACCTTCAGGACAGTGGATAGTAGAGTGTTGCCACTTCTAGATAGGCTGGACAGATTACACCCACAAATCCAATTTTATTTTATAATTTTATTTCATGGTTAGGATCACCGTTTTGTAGGCTCAATACAGACAAGACTCCATTTCCATGCCCTGATGTGCTGCATCCACACCAACTTGGGTGAGCGGTCTGTGCTGCTGTGACAAGCAGCCCTGTTCCATCTGAGTCAAAAGAGTCCTGAAACAGCTTCTTCTTCACATCTTCTCTGCACATTGTCTTGAAGGGAATACTTTTGGACAATACCCAGACACCATCCCATGCTGTGCTGTGCTACAGAGAGTTTTACAATTGCTGTACTGTACAGAAGGGATCCAGGAACTTGGCCACAACCTAAGCTCCTTACACTGCTGTTTTCATGAACTTTTGTGTCCTGGGCCAAACAGAGGTGCCAGCTCACCCTTCTACCCCAAATGCATGCTTCAGGCAAGAGAGGTGTTCCTCTCTGTCTTGCTTCCTGCTGCCACACTAAAGTATGGGTAGCATGAGGCCATGTATTTTCACAAGGAGGGTGAGTAGAGGGATGGGATGGGTTGGATTCCAGCAGCATGGAACAGTGGGGCAGCTAGGAAGCCTGGAAGAGCAAGAAGTCCTAGAGCCAAATACTATTTTTAGCTGACTCTCTCCGGCTGGAGCAGAATGAGTCAAATCAAAATGTAGAAGGAAGAAGGCTGACTCCCCAGGGGGGTTGTGGAGTCTCCTTCTCTGGGGACTTTCAAGGCCCGCCTGGATGCGTTCCTCTGTGATCTGTGTTAGATAGTTTTGTCCTGCTCCGGCAGGGGGGTTGGACTCGATGATCTCTTGGGTCCCTTCCAACCCCTAACATCCTATGATCCTATGAGAGCAGTAGGGGCTGGAGCAGAGGGATTAAGTTGGGGCAGATGGCAAGTTCAGTGCTCAGGTGTCACCTCAGAGAGATTCTACTCCTGAAAAATGGTCATGGTTTTTCACATCCTGCATTCCCCTTTCCCTCCTGCAGTATGCCATGGGTAAGGGAACTAGCTCCACCAAGACCTTTTCAGGATCTCTGTTGCCTGGCCATAGTCTGCCCATGGGTCCAGGCAGAACTTACTTCCAGGTGCTGATTGCTGTATCTGTAGAGATTTCCAATTCTCCAACATACTGCAGTTGGAGGAACTGTACTTATGAATCTTCCTAAGCTGGGTGCTGCAAGTGCACTCTTACCTGCATAGGTTGCTCCCTCCAAATACTAAGCTGAGGAGGGGAATCTGCCTTGGACTCACTTCTGGTCATTTCTTTGTGCTTTATTCTGGGTAGAGGTCGTTTCTCAGCACTTGGTATCCTGCACCCTTCATTCCTCAGCACTTCACAGGCAAACCTGTCGCACCTTACAGAGCCTGTATTTAACCTGGAGTGCATCTCTACCCACTAAGTAAGAATCAGTGGCCCTATCTGGTCCCCAGGCATCAATTTCAGAGGTACTAAGTGCTTGCAGATTTGCTTGACTTTGGAGCTGCTGTGGTTCAGGAGATTGGCCACTAGTCTTCTGATGAATAAACCAAACACATCCAGCCCAACCTGAGCTTACTTTCTTCAGCCAAGTGAAGAGAGTTAGGCATATTGACACCAGATGAGAATCTGGCCCTAAAATATCTGTAAGGCAAAGAAAAGCAAACACAGAAAGCTTTCATAGATATTCCACTTAATGTTTTGTAAACTTCCCTGCTATGTTGCTAGGAGGATTTTAATACATCAATGCAGTTAAAATAGATCTGAGTGATACGTTTGAAATTGGAGCCAATTCTTCCCCCATCCTGAACTTCCTTATTGTTCCCATCACTGATTGAGCTCCCTCCTGTCTGTAAGAGACCCTGTTGCCCACCCACTTCCTGCCCCTGTAGCAGCACCAGGAACTGCACAAGGAATCCTTGTTTTACTGTGCTTTAGATGCTGACACTGCATTTTGCAGCTAGCCAGGCTTCATCTGGAGAGTGAGTTCTTGTGTTTCCTGATGTGAGTCAGTTGTGAGGAAAGTGTTTAACCTTTTTGTCAAAGGTTAAACATATAAAAGGAGAATGTGAAGCTCTTGTGTTCCTGTTGTTGCCACATTAAAGAGAGCAGATTTCATGGCTGAGCTAAATCTAACTTTTCGGGGTGGGGGGATAGTTCTTTCTGTATCCAATTCAAAGCTGCAGTTTACTGCACTTGTTAAGGGAAGTGTATGTTTGAACTGGGCAGTATGACAAGGGTCATTCACTGCCTGTTTCCATTGGCTTTTTTCTTCCTAATAGCTCTCTTTGCCTCCCTGAGTGGATTTGAAGAGGCTTGGACAGGCATTTGTATCATGAGCCAATGAAATTTTTTCAAAATGGTCTGTTTTGGTAAAATATAAAAAACTTCAGAGGTAAATAAATAACAAGCATTTGCCTGAGCTTCTTCTTACTGACACCTTATTTGAATCCATCTTTCTCCACTGCTTGGCTGAGTGTATTGGTTTCTTACCTGTAATTATCAAGACTGATGACTTAGCTATGTTACCTACAATCATAGGCCTGTTCCCACTGACTAAATACTTCATGGCACACTCTCGTCCTGGTCCAGATGACTGTCAGAGGGCTCACTCCCTTCTGCTGCACATGTTGGCTGCTCCTGTCCTTTGTGAAGCACAGCAGTGCACCTGTTTTTGTTTAGAGACAATTCCACAAGTGACCTGCTGGTTGTTCTGCACCAATTGCACCACCGATAATTTGGTGATGTTAGTTTTTGTGGCTGGGTCTGAAATACCTGATTTTCATCAGTCAGCAATGGTTATCCAGTGAGTCTGTGAGAGAGCCAGGAACCAAGTGCACAGTAACCTCTAGCTGTGGGTTTGCTCTTGAATCTCTGTTGCTCAAAACCTCCATTATAGCAGATAATTAGGTTGCTCTTCCTTGGTCTGGGTTTTTCTGCAGTTGTCTAGGATTGTACCATAAGCAGTCAGCTTCACACAACTTTGCCAAACTGGAAAGATATGGTCTTGAAAGGGAAAAGATGATAAACAAAAGATAAAGAGTGAAGAAAAATTAGAAACGTCATTCCCAAGGGAGTGTTCCTGACAACCTGTTAACTTTTCATTGGCATGTTCATAACCACTTCCAAAAAAGTGTCACCCATGCAGAGCGGCTTGGACCTCTGCTGATGAATTGAAGGAAATTTGTTCTAAAGAAAATGCATCACATGAAGTTAACCCACAGCACTGTATCAGCCAAGAACAACACCACAGAACAGGAATTCCTTCAACTTAACAATGCCGTAATCTCACTGCGGGCTGAGCAGTAACGTTAGAAACTACATGTGTAACACCTTTCCTTAAGGTTTAAATTTGGCAGTGGTGGCATTTTAAAAAGAGTAAGTCTGTAAAACAGTCTTAATCTTCAGCCTGGATGCATTTGTTTGATTAAGAGGATTTATGGGTTAACCACTTACAAAGTCAAATCAATGTAGTGTTAAGATTCCAGTTTTATTCCAGGCGTATAAGTAACGTGTTATTCAAATGTGCTGCAAAATAGTTCATAGCTGACACTGTGAGTGCTTCTTTGCATGAACTGTGGAGGAGTGCTGATTTTCCTTCACTGTTACATGCTTCAGTTCCTGTAGTTCTGTCTCCTGCAAGGCAATCTTGATCTGCCTGTGCTCTCCTTAATTGCATTGCTTTCATTGAAAGGACAAAAGTAACCGCTGTGAATCATGCTGTTGAAAACCTGCACTGCCTTTCATAGTTCTTCATCTACATTATAATTAAGTGCCTTTTAGTCCAAAACCTAATTCTTTCCAAAGCTCTAGATAAAAGCGCTCTGTGGGAGGACCTCCTGGGCTCAGGACTTGATGGTGATAAAACCTCATTGCAGACCTAGCACAGAGCAGCTGTGTGGCCATCATCACAGTCCGTGCAGCTTTGGCCACCTCTGTGTACTTGTATGGAGAGACATTGAGAAATGGACCTGGTTGCAGACCACTAGGACAAACAGTCTCCTCAGGCACATGACAGCTATTGCTGTTTGCCTGCAACAGAATCATAGAAACATAGAATCATAGAATCATTAGGGATTGCAAGGGAAAGATCATCCAGTCCAATCCCCCTGACACAGCAGGATCACCTAAACCAAGTCACACAGGAGCACATCCGGGTCGGTCTTAAACATCTCCAGAGAAGGAGACTCCACCAGCTCCCTGGGCAGCCTGTTCCAGTGCTCTGTCACCCTCACTGTGAAGAAGTTCCTTCTGATATTTCTATGGAACCTCCTATGTTCCAGCTTGCACCCATTGCCCCTTGTCCTATCACCAGATGACATTGAGAAGAGCCCAGCTCCATCCTCCTGACACCCACCCCTCCCATATTTATAGACATTAATGAGGTCACCCCTCAGTCTCTTCTTCTCCAAATTAAAGAGACCCAGCTCCCTCAACCTCTCCTCATAAGGGAGGTGCTCCACTTCCTTCATCATCCTTGTGGCTCTACGCTGGACACCCTCCAGCAGCCCTATGTCCTTCTTGAACTGAGGAGCCCAGAACTGGACACAATACTCCAGATGTGGTCTCACAAGGACAGAGTAGAGGGGGGAGGAGAACCTCTCTCGATCTGCTAAACACCTCCCTTTTGATCCACCCCAGGATACCGTTGGCCTTCCTAGCCACAAGGGCACATTGCTGGCTCATGGTCATCCTGCTGACCATCAGGTCCCTTTTTCCTACACTGTTCTCCAACTGGTACCTGGGGTTGTTCTTGCCCAGATGCAAGGCTCTACACTTGCCCTTGTTAAATTTCATCAAATTCCCCCCTGCCCAGCTCTGTAGCCTGTCTAGGTCCTACTGAATGGCAGCACAGCCTCGTCAGATGTCGGCCGCTCCTCCCAGCTTTTTGTGTCATCAGCAAACTTGCTGACAGTACTCTCTGGCAATAGGTTTTGATTTGTGTTAAGGAAAGGGAGAAGAAGAATGGCAAAAACCAACCCATTATTTCCTCTAGGACAGGAGGTTACCTCTGTGGTCACTCTGAACATCACAGGCTCTAGCAGAGCCTCCACCTTCATTCGGCAGAAATAATAATCTTTTCACATTTCCATTCACTCCTTCTGTACGTCCTCCTGTGTTTAGCCACAGATTACTAAACCCTGTGGGTAGCAGTTGGTGACACTAACCTTTATCCTTACAGACACGGGACAGTTTCCAGTCCATTTCAGAAAGAAAGATGAATTGTAATTGGACTTGAAATGAGAGAACCTGGGCTCGTTTCCCAGCTCTGCCATGTACATCTTGCAGTCGCAGGCAAATCTTAGCTCTGTCTATTCTGAGCTATTTGGGGCAGCGCTCTCTCATTTGCTATGCATACATGCAGTGCTTAGCACAAAGGGGACTCCAGCCACTCATGAGTAACCAGTGAACAGATGGTAGTAAGTTCTCAGTGTGACTAGGTAGTCCCAATCTGTGAGTTTTTGTAGCAAATGTAATGTTTTTTTAAAATCCTGCCAACAGGCCAAAACTGGAGATATGTAAAAGAAAAATTGAGTGAAGTAGTCCATTTTCAAAACGTGTTTTTACCAGCTTGACAGCATGGGAGAGTCTTTCCACTGAAGGAACTGAGACACACTGTGCATATTGGCAGAGTCCTGCTTAAGCCAAGTGTCAGTGCTATGCTTACTTACATCCACGGTAAGCTTGTCTTTTTCACTTCCAGAAATGGAGTAAAGATGGGCCAGGTATTTCCTCAGCCTCTCACTTACATTTACTCAGATGAGCTTTTTACAATTAGGACTTTCCCAATTTGGCAATACTTCTGCATTTTCACAGCAGAGATGACATAATGAACTACTCATACACATATTCTTGAGCTCTTCTGGGTAAAAATAGTGACCCTCAGCTTTAATCTCCAGAACTTTGCATCTCACTGCAGCTATTCTGATGACAAGGGTGAGCAGATCTGGCTAAGGCAGGAAACAGATGTATCCTCTTATTCTTAACATAAATTTTGGGGTTTATTTTTTGGTTAGCTGCAGTCCTAATCTCACTTTTCATCGAGTACAGAGGAAAAGAGTAATTAGTGAAGTATTAGTGTTATTATTATTTCCTGACATTAACTCTCCTGCTACTTGTCCATCCTTTCCTCAGGCCCAGCAAATTAGTGTGTGGATTTAACAGCCAAAAAGGGGTTTTTTTATTTCTGGTCCCTCTACGCTCCCTGAAGTCATGCTGTGTTCACTCTACCCAGCTAGAAAAAAGGAAACAACTCCTACTGGATATGGCCACAGTTACGTGGGTGGTAAGTGCCTTACAACAGCTTATGCAGGAAGGGGAACGTGCTCTGTTGGTGTAGTTGTTGCAGTTGAAGAACTGTTTTCCCTTGCAGTTCTATCCGCAAAGCAGATACAAATACAGTTTGTGACAACTACATTATTGTATAACAACATCTAATTGATATCTTTCAGCATGACACTCTAAATTAATGAATTAAGGATCCCTTTTTGTAACGTGGCTGTGAATGATACAGAACTGGTGTTTTGTTTAAGCCATCATACCGGTGGCAGAGACACAAAAAGACATGAGTTTATTTACCAAACATTCCAGCCAGGAACTGGACCCTTATTCTTCGAAGGTGAGACCTGCAACTGAGCACAGGAGTTTCTATCCCCTATTGACCTTGCATGAGCATTCGCCGCAGCATTTCTGACACCTCTTTACTGACCCTGTTGCAAGAATCATAATCCTTGTTGCCATTTGTGTGCAGCAGGCTGCACAAGCATATCCTTCCCTCCTAACATCTGGTCTGGATAGATACCCCAGGGACCATGAGATGCAGAGTGGGTTTTTTTCCTTCCCTCTCCTTCCTTTTTTTTTTTTTTCCCTTTTTCTTTTTTCTCCTAGCTATTACACAATACTGGATTTTTGGCTACTGTACTTATCCCTGGTGAAATGTTTTAGTTCCCTCAGCAGTAGTGATACTTTCTACAATACTGCAAATATTTATGCAATGTTTTAACACAAACCTGCTGCACGTGTGTCTCCTTCTTACTGTGGTCATGACTCTCAGTATATCAAGCTCTGAAGCATAAAAGTTAGTTATGAAAAGATATCCCAAAGTTGTCCCTTTTGTATATTTCTTCCTCTTAAGAACCAGAAGCTCCAGGATACATCTTGAAGGCAAGATTTTCTAGGAAAGACAGGCTCTTATTTTAAGTATATGTGATTCCAACAGATAGTCATTCAAGAGGCAATCTCACTCGTATTTCAATCTTTGATTGATTGTCCTTTGATTTTTCTTCATCATATTTAAATTTATTTTCATTGTGATCACCTGTTGTTAGTCCTTTTTGACAATTTAATGTCTACAATTACAGATGACAAGTCATACTGGCCACCAAGGGAAATTCACTTCTGAGGCAAGTTGGTGAAAATCAATGTAATGGAGAAGTCCTACGTGCCTGCAACGTTTCTCACTTGTTACCTCCAAGCATCAGGGCCAGACACAAGGAACTGCTCTGCTCCAGGGGCCCTCGGCTTCATGGGCCAAGGTGGGAAGCACCTGGATCTGCAGCTTTACAGTAACAGCCTCCCCCAGGAGGCACTGTCACTGCCAGAGTATTCCTTTCACAGGGCAGGTGGGTGTTCCTCTCTCTGAGCTTTCTGCATGAGCAGTGGTAAAACATAGAAACAGAGGAGTGGCTGAAAAATGTCTACACACTACCAGATCACTAAAATGTCTTAGACTGAACAGGAACAGAAACCACCCTCTTCCAATGCTCTCACACATTTTGTTGTGTTCATTACTCAGAGGTTTATTCCGACTCTTAGTTAATCTTTTTGGTTTCTCCTGTCCCCGTGGAAACTCTGGAAAGGAGAAAATAATGGTGCAATATGATACAAGTTGCTATACTCACCACAGCTGGCCAGCATGTTAGTTCTATGGCTCCTCATTTTTCTTCCACTTCTCCCCTGCTTTTCAACAAGAATATTGAATATAAACAATGCGGCTTTTAAACTGAAGCTTTTAAAGGAAGCTTCTGTGCAAACGGGTGTCTTCAAAATGAAATCAAAAATAGTTCTCAATAGAAACCGTTGAACTAAACCGGGTATTTTAATTTAGATTACTAAACCAAACCCAGCCAAACTGATTCAGGGAACTCAACCAGAAGACCTGCCCATTGCCACATCCATAGTTTTATAGAGGAATTCTGATCTTTCAGATGAAATACCCCTGTGAGATCAGAATGTACTGCTGTGTTTTCTATAAGCCTGTAACATTCACAGCACGCACAGTATTTTGGGAGTGTGGTAACAGAGTGGAGCAAATTGGAAAGGCCTTGTGTTACATCATCTTTGGTGACTGAAAGTAAAATTCTTGAAATGGGTGGAGAAAGAATTGTTACAATTCCCTGCCACCCCGAAAAGAGAAATGCTAGGAAATCTCCCAGAACATTATTAAAGTGCCTAAAAAGTAAATATTTATTCTGCACAACAATCTTATAGATCTGTCATTAGCTGGATCTGAATATTCTTGTGTTGGTTTCTATTCTTTGACTGGGTATTTGTAGACAGATGGCCTCTTGTAGTGTTAATAAAAACAACTTCTGCAGAATGATTGGGTTGTATAGTAATTGGGGAAATACTGAAGGACTGAGAAAGAGGATAGCCTGCCAAAAGCTAGTTTCTGTTTATACACATGTAATTCCTTCTTATAGCAAATTAAGCTCTTCTTCTTCAGACATGTTCAGTTTCCCTGACAAAGTAATGCCAAAGTTTTGGATTCTGAGAAACTGGGGTTCTGAGAAACTGTCTCCCTGTGATGTTTCACTAGTATAGCAAAAATATATATTTTAGTTGATTTTAACAGCTTAACACCCTATTCTTCTGAATCTGTGCCAGCAAATCTCTAAAATACTATGAACTCCAGATGATGCAAGAAAAGCTGGGAAGGGACTGAGCTGTGAATAGACCTGATCGAAAGACAATTTCTGTCCCCTAACAACTTTTTCTCACTGTTCCCTTAATCTACCTTTTGCTCTTTACTGTGACATCCATAGAAGTTTGGATTCTTTAAAATCTTCATCAGAACTGTCACACACCCTTTTTTAGTAAAACTGTGAATAAGGGCAGTTTAGCAAAGATATAAAAGAGTTAAAGTGCTTTTTACAAATTCACCTCAAGTATTGGTTAAACTTTACCAAGATGCAGTATTTTAAATTGTTGAGAATGGATGATGTGAGAAAACCTCTTGCTTCTTCAATGATGCTATTAGTCCTTCACCCCCTTCTTTCTCTTTTGAAGGAAACTTATGAACAGCATTCTCTGCTTTAGATTTTTAAGAAGCTCTTGAATGGAAGATGCAAAATTTAGCCGGTAAGTATGAAGCATCTTGAAACATGCTTACAGATAGGTGAGTTGCAGCTGGGAAATAGAGAGGCCTCCCCAGACCTATTGTGGCAAAGACATTTATTAGAACTGGAAGGGAAGTGAAAGTCAGATTCTTCTTTCCTGAGCACAGAGATTTGCACTGTGGCTGTCTAAACCTCAGCTAGTTCTTTGCAGAGCTGTTAAATGAATACAGAGAGAGACACTTTCAGGATGCTGTTTGCCCAGTTACTTGCATCAGGTGAACTGTGCCAAGCTAGGAGCCTTTTGTCCCTGTAGAGAGTTAGTGCCTGTAGTGACTAGTTCATAATAGTTCACATATTTGCCCCAACTGCAGGTATCTCTTCTTGGTTCTCTGAGTCCCACCCCAGCTGCCTGCTCTTAGGAATACCACAGCTCCCTGACCATAGTGTGTTGATACTTACACTGAGGCAAACCTACCTCTCCGGCCTAAGTGGTGTTTCTCCTCTTGGCTGAGGGCAGAATGCATCCTGTGATGAAAGGAAAGCATGTACAATGCAGTTCAAAGTATCAAAACTGTTTGCTGAGCTGGCAGGAAATTTAATTTACTGCATGGGATTGCATGCTGCAAAGATTAAATATTCTTACTCAGATGAGAATGAAAGCCTTATGATTGCCTTATCAACTGAAACATGTGTAGAGCTTCCAGTAACCAGGCCATAAAACCACTGATATTCTTGTGCACATTACAAAGGTCTTCCCTAGTTCTTCCTCTTACTCTTCTGAAAATGGTTTAGCTGAGACAGGATGACTGACTACCACTGGCATAACCTCACCTAGTTTATCACTGATAACAATTTAGCTCAGCAGAGTCAAATGGGTGTGGTGCGTGCAACGGAATATGAGACTAGGACAGGATGGGAAGTTCTCTTTTTCTTGCTTTTTAATGCATCTTGCCATGAAATTCTCCATGCATTTGTCAAATAATTCTGGTATTTATAAGTCTGAATTAACTTTTGAGAAAATAAATATCTGTAATTTGATTTTTGTATTCTTTCCCACAAAAAAGCATCAATATCAGGGTCTAACTGCTCAGATGTGCTACAAATTCTTGTGTCTTTCCATCCCAGAGCTGCAGATTGTTGGATGCTGGAGAAAAACTGTTGGAGAAGGCATCACCGTGTATGTAGTGTGCTTTTACTCTCTTCTCTTATTCCCCAGGCTTCTGCTCTTGCCACTGTCATTTACAGGATAGTGGGCTAATGGGAGGTTTGATATAATCTGTCAGGTCTCATTTCCTGCATAACGTGACAGCTCTGCCAAGGTAGCTCTGCCAAGGTCACTGTTTGTCTGTTTGGCCACTGAATGTGGCCAGTCCTACTGAGCTTCTCAAGTCCTAAGCAACAGAGCAGTGAGGCAGCACAACATGGTGCGTGGGCTTGCAAGACTAGCTGGCTTGATGCTTAAAGGCAGGTAGTCAGCTGGTGTAGAGTTCATTCAATCAAGGTCAACCCTAGCAATGTTCATGAGACTGAAAAGTGGCAGAGACAGAACTGCCACTCACTGAGGTCCTTTTGGCATCCTGTGACAAGGGATGGGGGTGTCTGTACTCAGGTGCCCAAAATTCTCTTCCTGCCACCACCGAAGGGTGCTTGTGTAGTAAGGATCTGTGTAATGCTGCTTCAGTAAAAACTCAGGGAAGAGAACACAGAATACTCTCAACAGACTATGAATATGAAAATATTTATAGTGTTTATAAGAGTATCAATAATAGCAATGGAATTTCCACTTTTGGTAAGAGCACCCTTTCTCAGGGTGCTTTATGAAGTTGGCCCGACAGCATTTCCCTAACAGGAAGTTACAGCAGCTTCTGTAGGCAAAATATAGCAAGCTGAGTACTCTGCCTCAGAAGATCAATAGATCCCTTTGTTTAGGGATCCTGATGTTAAAAGAAGAAACCTCTTGTTTATGTGCTGCCTTGGCCTAGCTAAAAACAGACAAGAAAAAAGTCTCCTGAAGAGACTTGCTCCCTTTCTGTAAGCAACATGTCTTTGGCTACGAATTTCAGAGCAGGTAGCGAACACACTTCTGCTTGGCATGGAAATATATACCCAGTGGAAATTACAAAAAAAATATTCAGGAAGTATTCTTAGCTTATCAGTTCTATGGGTGTATTAGCAACTTAGATGAGAATAGTTTTCGTGATGAAAAGTTAACTGTGCATGCTTGTGAACTTTTATTGCAAAATAAGAGGAAGGGGGAAGTTTAATAACTCATGTTTTGGGTTGGGCTTTTTTTGCCTTTACATATCTTTTAGCAGCTGTGGGCAGGGGAGCATGGAGTGGACATATTTCTGTTCTCAAATGGAAAAAAATAACCTTTAGAAATTTTCATTGGACAACATTCAAAAACTAAGAGCATTTAATTTTTTCCCCAGGCAAAAGAGGCCTTTTAATAAAAGACAAATTGCAGGAGCCACCCAAATTTTCAATGACTTTTTTGCTAGCTTTGTTTGAATAGAGTATTCGTTTTCACACCCAACCTACCAGTGTAATTAGAAAGCACCACATGTATGACTTCTATATAATAAGAAAAATCAATCAGTGAAATGGCATTTTATAGAAAGGTCTACATTTTACCAAGGTGAATGTCTAAACTCATGTTAATAAGTGTTTTGGTTTGGCCTCCTGAAGGAACATGCCGTTTTTTCTTACGTTCGCGTGCAAATCCCATTGGAGGTGGCAGCAGGTACTAATTTGAAAGTCAAATTACTGTTCTGAGGTACAGATTTTTTTTTCTAGAATGTGCAAAATCAATGCTATCTGAGCTCCTAATGCTTTTAGGCTTTCTAATGATCCTTCCTCATGGACTCAGACCTTTAACATTCACCTTGAAATTCTGTTTTCTCAAGAGTCCACATTGTTAAGTCCCCCACGAGCGCTGACGTAGACTGGTGGAAAATAGTTTGCAAAAATCTAGCCCAAGCAATACCAGAGAGGGCCACTCTTGCATCTTTGGGAATCACATCGAGACAGCAGTGTAGCTGAGCATTTAGTTGGTGTGTTACTCTCCACATCTAGATACAGCCACGTCACCTTCAATGAACTGCTTAGATGCTGCAAGTTAAATATCCGTGGGTACTCTGCTGGAGCAGAGGCTGACAGTCAAGTCAAACAGTCAAGCACCTGCCAGCTGGGGGCTTTTTTCTGCACACTATGACCTTCTGCCCCAGCTTTCTTCTTTCTTTACCACTCCACTTCTTTCCAGAGCCTCCCTGGAAAGTGTCAAATCTCTTTAGTGACTGAATTAGCTGCTTGCTTGCCTTGTAGGCTGATCTGAAAGACTGTGTAATGGGACAATGCTGGTATTTGCACAGTCCTGGGAAGCTCTGCTTTATGCAATATTTTGATGTCATGTAAGCATCTTAATTTTTATGAAGGTTACTTTTGAACATTGGATTTCCTGTTAATTCTTGCTAATTTCATTTAGCTGGTGCTGACACCAGCTCTTTGCCTTGCCTGACTTCCTGTGATAGGGAAGCAATATTTTGACACAGTTTCCAGAGGATAAATTCTTGATTCAATTTGCAGAGCTGCACAACGCAGTTCCCTCCTGACACCCTCTTCCCTCCTCTCACTGATGTAAATCTCAGGAGCCTGTAGCTGACAGACAGTACTTTCACATAGCTCCCTCCACTCCAACGAGTGCATGAACAGAAGAGCCGTGAAGGACTGCCAAAGCAAGGAAGTCATGTGCAAGAGGGTGCAACAGCAGCACCACAGTGTCAACACCAGTGAGTCATCTCCCTGTGGGAACTACACACAGTGGTGACACTAACCAGCAGTGACCCACAAGACTAGGCTACTCACTGCCTTTCTGGCAAAAGACTAGTTTATTTTCCACCCTCTAAGACATAAGATAATCTTTTAAGTGAATAAAACCACTGGCTGTTTACTGAGTTCAGTTACACCTGAGCAATGTATGTGTATTATATCACAGCCAAACTCCTTGGTGTTTATGCAATGGGGAAAAAATCAGATGAGTAAACTAATATTTTGTGACTCAGCAGCCATAGGCTCAGTTCCTGGCTCTCACACAATCTCTTCTAAGAACCTTGAGCAAGCTCCTTCATCGCTTACTGTGCCATCTGTAAAAATCTTCCCTGCTTTGTGTCTCCTCTTTTCCCCATCACTGTTTATTGCAAACATCCTGCGTATTTGTATAGGACTTACAGCAAAGGAAGGCTGCTCTTGGTAATCCCTAGGCATTGCTGGGATTAAGAGTTAAAGAGATACTATCTGAGCAACCAAACCATGCCACTTCCTCATTTCACCCTACAGGCCTTTGACATGTGCTCTGGACGTCTTCCAACAATTGCCAATCTAGGAACTAAAGCACTGATAAGAATCTCTCTGCTGTCATGTCATTTGGCTACAGGTTCCAGAAAAGGAGAACTTCCAACGCTGAGAGACTGAGCACAGATGCTGTGCCAGCGGGGAACAAGGTTGCAAAGGGAGAACTGGAGCAATGAACTGCTTGGCTGTAATTGCAAAGAGTGAAATTCTGTTTATTCATTACAACATTCTCTGTCTTGTTTTCTTCCTGCCAGGGTGTCGTGCATAGGTGGCAGAACCCAAGGAGCACATGTTCTCTCCTCTCTGTTTCTCTCATGCTCAGACTTATTAGGTGGTACTTTTTTCTCCTACTGGATTTACACCTCAAGTTCTGCTTCAAGTAAGACATCTCTACTACAAATGAAGAAAGAGGAAAGTGCAGTACTCCCTAAAGAGGTGCCTTTGCAGCCTCAGAGACACCATGAGGTACCTTTAGATTGACGTAACCAGTAAGTTCACTGCCACGTAACTAGAATGTACTTCTCAAGTACAGCCAAATCTGGCAGTAGCCATATGAGTAGGTTTTGAGAAGAAATAAATGCTGAAGAAAGGAACAAAAGGCACCTGACATGCACATATCCACCAGCCTTCCACCTCATTCAGTGTCAGATGGGGCCAATTCTACAATCTTAAGTGACTAGGTTGAACTCCTCTCTTCTGGCAGTAGCCCAGGGCTTTATAAGTGTTTGCATGGCAGTAGCTTCCTGTTTGCGTTATGCTCATAAGGAACATTTGTGTTTCAAGACTCAGGAGAGTCTTCAGTGTTGTGGTGTCTCCCCTAGTGTGAAGAAGTAGCTTTTGGAATCTCCTGCCAGCAGTCTAAGGTATGTGCTGCTGAGCTAGCCCTGGGCTTTGTAAAAGAGATGAGAGGATAGTACAGGCTTTCCAGGGCCCCACTCTGGTTGTAAGGAGATTTCTGTGGTCTGTTATGAGGTGCTGGATGTTTACTTTTCACTTTCCTGTCGGAAGGAATAGATCTGGCAAACAGCCAGCAAGCTATTTCTGGAAAAGTATTTTCCTAATAATGAAAAGCACCTGGGCAGACTTTCCTTAGCTAGGCAGCAGTGTTCAGCCAGGACACGAAGTGGCTTTAGCAGTGGCAGGACTATAGCAATCCAAGGGCCTCCTTTTTGCATCTGGAAAGTCTATATGCAATCCCAGATAAGGATGACAAAGGACTGAATGTTAAAAGTTCCTCAAAAGACAGACACAGACAAAATCTGTTTTAAAAGCTCCTCAAAAGCCAGACCATCATTCTGGCTCTGCCAGGTGCTCAGACATCATGAGATGAAATTAAAAGGAATGTATTCTTGTCCTGCTGTGTACCCTGCTTTCCTGGGCCTTCTGGGTTGTGATTCTTTAGGGAGTTCCTGGATCATGTTTCCTGGCTTACACCTGCAATCAGGAAGGTCCTGTCATGGTCATATTGCATTTTAAGGAAAAGCTGGGAGACTTCCCTGATCATGGTGCAAACGCAGCTCCCTCTGCAAGGAACTTGGTAGTCAAGCTGTTGACGGTGCTGGTGGTGCTGCAGTTACAGTGAAATAAAATCAGAGAAATTGTTATGGCTGCAATTATTTACAGTTGGATGGAAGCAAGATCAGACTTGGCATTGCATTTGAACAGCTTCTATTTCCTTGCTAGTTTTGCTAATCAGTAGATGTTTCTTAGAAAATACAGTATGTCTGCCTGATCTTGTCTGGGCAGTGACTGGGCACTGGTGGGGCATCCTGAGAGAAAGGCTGGCTGACAGGTGTTTTCCAGCTTATTCTGCCAGAGCTAGATGAGGCAATAGGGCTTGCCTGGCTAGAGCATGTTCTGTAACTAGTGGGATTCCAGGAAGGAATATGGCCCACATTTGTGGGTGAGTTACGAAAACAATACGCTACGTACAGCAGTCTTCTGTAAGCAGAAGAGGAAAGCTGAGGAACGTGGAGAGAGGAATTAGGGAATCTACTTGGCAGCTAGCCTCCAGAAAGGAAGAGCACTGCTAAGTAAGTTTCCTGCCTCTTCTTTTTCTCCCATAGCTGTTGCTTCTCTTTGCCTGTGCGTGGCCTAACTTCTACCTCAGCCCATAATTGTGTATGGTGTCCCAGACTCCAGTAAGGCATGCCAGAGAGGTCAGTTTCTACAAGAAAGAAAGAATTCACCAAACTAACTCAATTACTTACTTTCCTGTCTTAAATGTTGTAAAGAAAAATGCCAATTATTTTGCTTAACTATAGAACTTCTTTAAGAAATTGAAACCTTTAATGAACACGTAGACTGTAATCAAGAGTAATCTTGTCTCTCAAGACCTGAACAAGCAAAACCTTTAGGACTTTTTCAGAAGGGGAATAGTAAATGGAAGTTTTGGTAGTTCATTAGAATCTTCTAGTTACCAAGATGAACATATCAATGTTTTAAACTTTAATTCATAATCTTTTCCCTTTAGACAAAGAACTGCTGCATCCTGGAGGCATGCACTTCCTGTAGAATCAGAACTGGCTACCAGAATAGGTATAATTGATTCTGTGATAAGTTATGAAGTAATAATTTGATGGTGTTTATCTCACCAAACCATATGTTACTAGTAAAGGAAAGGCTGAGTTCTGGTACAGGAAGAATATCCTTTCTAGAAGAGCATATTTCCTAGATTAATTGAGTGTGCTGGCTATAGGAAACATATTAATTGTACAGATGCTCCATTAGGATTCCCTGTGATAATTGCTAAGCACATCCTCCATTAAGTCCTGCTGCAGGGAACAGAAATCTCTCAAAAGGATGAAGCACCTTGAAACTACAGGATACTCACCTGGCTGGGACCCAGGCAAGGCCCGTCAAATGGCTGTGGTAGACAGGTATGAGTCATTACAGTGATTTTTAACCTGTGTCAGTTGCTAAGTGTCCCTTTGAAGGTGTGTTAGAGCAAAAACCAGCAACTGCAAGTGAAGAGCTTAGCCCTAGCAGAGAGCCTTCGTGCTCTCTGATTCGTGGAAGATGACAGCACAGTTTGGCAGAAAACAAATGCAGTGTGTTCATGGCAACTTCTGCAGTGTTTGCAACCACAGATGGAGACCTGCCTCTACTTGGGCTGATGGTGCAGCAAGAAAAAAATATTTTCAGTGCTTTTGACTTCATAGAATCACAGAATCATTCGGGATTGGAAGGGACCTCGAAAGATCGTCTAGTCCAATCCCCCTGCCACAGCAGGATCAGCTAGACCAAGTCACACAGGAACACATCCAGGCTTTCATGTTGAGTTTCTGGACAGCTCGATATGTTCCTGACCAGCTGCTTCAAATTCCTATTTCCTTGCTTTGGTATCACCTGGAGATACAACTTTGTGGAGAAATAAGGCTGTAAGTTACTGCTGTACCCTTGATATCTTTCTCCCCCCTCACTGTATTCTCTTCCTGTTTCTTCTCTCCCTGGCCACTGTTATGTTATTTCATGCCTAAAAGGAGTGTTTTTACAGTGACACTACGAATTTGAGTAACTGTGACACTGTAGAAGTGTGCATAGCACCTAGATGAAAGGGGTTAGTGTGCTTTATCTCAGTTAGCAACAGAATTGACACCTACAGCTCCTTAGTCGTCACTCATAGGGGCTAAAGTAAAGAACAAGCCCACATCACCTCTGGCAGAGGAAATGGTCCATAGTGCTATTGCTCTTCTGGAGGAGCTTAAGTTGGCATTGTCCTGCTCTGCAGCCATCAGCAAGGAGAACAAACAGAGAAAATAACAAATGATCGCTTGTTTTCACATATCCTGCAAAGCTGCTGCAACAGCATATACCTGTGCAGACACACTTGAGAAAGTTCAGGAT
Organism: Rhinopomastus cyanomelas; assembly: GCA_013400115.1. Classification (NCBI taxonomy): domain Eukaryota; kingdom Metazoa; phylum Chordata; class Aves; order Bucerotiformes; family Rhinopomastidae; genus Rhinopomastus; species Rhinopomastus cyanomelas. The sequence goes on from VXBP01008870.1 coordinate 318,335, forward strand.
GTTTAGTAATACTTCTCCATTTTAAGAGAACAGATTATCCTTTTAATTAAGGGAGCCTTTTAAAACTGTCAGCTGTAACATGAACTTGGAATTTTGTTGGAGAGTGCCTACTGAAGTAGGTTGAATCTAATCCACCTCTTTTCAAAGGTTCTAGAACTCGCACAGAGTTTGTTCTTAGTTGTTGGTGTGCATTTCTTGCCTTTTGGATGGTTGTTTTCTTGGGAGCAGTACTGTACAGAACAGCCTGCTGTTTAACGGAGGGTTTGCAGGTGGAAGCATCATGAGGAAACTATTAGGGCAAAGAGCAACCTGCTGGTGGATCATTTTTGTTCTTATGCAAGTGCATAGTATTAGAACATAGAGGAACAGCAATAGAAATAGTTCATTACTCGACTTGTTGCCTATTTGTTTACTTACTAGACTTTAACAAGCATAAGATCTTTCCCCAGTAGCATCAGGCAGCTGTATAGCACTGACTCTTCAAGTGGTTCTTGCTATCAAGTTTTATAAAAATAATTTTTTTAAAAAATGCTATTGAAAAACAGAATGTGGGATATTTCTGGAACGGATATAAGCAAGCTGAGCACTTAGCTGTCACTGAGACTTGAAAGGCCAGTGTAAGAATTTGACCATCTAATAAGCTCAGCATGCCTTGTAGGATGTTTAAGGCTGTGGTGCCACAGTAAATAGCTGGTTGTTGCCAAAACATCATTTCCAGTCAGACAGGACAAGTAAACCAAGAAAGATCAGAGCACATCACCAGGCATTAGAATTGCAAGTGCAGGGATGCAAATGCAGAGCCAAGGACTTCAGCCACCTAGCTGGGATGTAAAGAGCTAATTTTTTGTCAGCCTTTTTCTTCCAGGGCAGATGTCCTTCTAGAGTTCTTGCTTTTCAAGCTCACTTGCTAGGCTTTACTGCCAAATGCTTGAAATCATCCCAATTCAAACACAGTGGTTTAAGCACAATACCTTTTGTAAAAAACAAGTGATATTTTTTAAAGCAGGTACTCCTGCAGGAGAATACAGGTTATATGTAAAACAGACCAGTTGTGCACAAGCCAGTAGTCTTATTGCTCAAATAACTGCTTCTCCCACTTTACTACAGTATTGCCAATTGTAAATTGCTATGAAAATAGTCCAGGCTTCAGTACCTTGTGTGAAATGAGTACAAGATGTGTCTGCGTTGGCTTTAGGGGCAATCTCTGCAACTGACCAAGTGTAAAATGACCCTGAAGACTCTAATTACTCTCCAAGGATGTCTGTCAAGTGCCTATTCCTTTTTTATTTGCTGTGCATCATGCTTGGAAGACACCTGCAATTTTGCATAATTTTTCCATGTTATTATGTGTACTTTTTGGAGGGGATAACCAAAAGACATTATAAAAGCACAGCCCTCAAACTGCTCAGTCCGTAATGTGAAGGGAAGAGCTGGATCAGTCATTTTGTCGAAGATTTTACATGCTTGTTTTTTAACCATTTAATTATTTCCTCCTTTAATGATACCTGTCATTTTGGGATTTGAGTGATCACTTGTGACTCTGGAGATGACAGTCCTCTGGTGTGAAAATCTTGGCTTTGTTCAGTTATCAGTAGGTTTGCAAGTGGTGCCCCAGAAACGTGGTTTTGGCAACAAGTTTCTTAACGCTTCAGTCCTTGAAGGTGGCAGAATTGTTTCTGGGTATCATGGCAGATGGGACTTTTGGGCAGCATACGCTGTTCAGTCGCTCCCTCCTCCACTGTTCCGGGCCGAGGTTCCCAGTCATACACATGCCAGCCAGTTCATACTAGACAGGTGGTTTTACTCATTCACTAGAGCAGACTCGGCTATTGTATTTTCTATAGCATCGGTTTAGAAATTAGATTGGTTTTTTCATTCTGTTTGAATTATATGGTGTCATTTTAGGGGCTTAAATAGTCACTGAAAGTGATTCCACTGAAGTTTTATATGCATTTCTTTAGTGAGCAGGAGACAAGAACAAAAAAATTGGCAGGTGGAGAAGCCAGCTTTCTCTTGCTGCCAGCTACACAGGCTGCCAGCTTCTGGTATTTCCCAGAATTCTGCCAGCCCCTGCTTCCTCTTGCTCTCTGTGCTGCCTCAGATGTCTCTCCTGTGTGGGGCAGATGAGCTGTGTCCTCTGGTAATCCCTACAGAGACTGCCTGCATTGAACATTGCTTTCCTCCTGCTATTTTTACAGGTCTGATAAAAAACTCTGCTGTGTAATTATAGAGCCTTATTTCCAGGAAGCTGAGACTTGTCTATTAATTGAAAAGTCTCAAATTTTTAAGTCTCCCATGGTCAGACACATGCACTGCCATCCACATTATTTTAAGAGCCCTTCTCAGTACCTTCCCTCAGTCCACTCTGTCCTTCTTGCAGCGATGAGAGCGGTGGCACCTAATAGTCAGGATGTGGGTGCACCTGGGGCTAAGGTGTTGGTAAAATGATGCTATCTGCATTGTTCTCAACACCCTTCCTTATGCTGCTCAATAATTTGAAACCTCTTTTGGCTGACACTGCACACTGAGCCGACGAATGAAACAGTGAATAACTAACCAGAATATATTATTGTGGTCAGGGCTGGATGTGGTATGCAGTTAAATCAGCCATGCTGATAAGCTATTTTTAGAAAACATTTAATTGCCAGTCTCAGTGAAAAACAAATATTACCAGCCAGGGCAACTGGACAAATTGGACAGCTTTGGGTCACTATAGTTGTTCAGTTTCCCCTTCCTCTCTCCGCAGAGCATTAGTATACCTTACTCACTGTGTAACCTAGAGCACTCACAGGTAATATTTCTGTACATGCTTCCTAGGTTTGTGTGCAAGAGCCCAGGGCGACTTATAAACTTAGGTCTCTTGTTCAAAACTTGATTACAAGGATGTGGAAACACTTCTTTCTGATGCTTCCTTTCGAACGTGTCTTATGACTCAGTTGCACAAATTAACTTCCAGATGAAAGTATAGCAGAAGCTTTAGCCCAGGAGCAACACCTACCTGGTTTTATAATCCTGTCACCCACAGAGCTTTAATAAAAGCCCGTAGAATAAACAAAACTTACCTATAGAAACAATTAGGCAACATCCAGTTGTAATTCAGGGAATTTCCAGCAGATTAGTAACGAGCTGCGAAGAGCCTGTGGCCTGAAATGCAACCCTGAGCTTCTAATTCCTAGGAAATTATTTGAGTTGTGATGGCTATTGCTGCTGAACAATGAACACCTGGAAGACTTTAAAATAAGGCTTTTAATTTCTCTTGTATTTTCAGTATGTCAGGTTTCTGTTTGCAGCATAAATCACAGCTCCTTACCATCCAGCTTTTCCCCGAGGTCCCTGTGGCTAGCAGTCAAGTAGATCATGTTCTGAAGAGCAGAACAAGGAAGTGATCAGGTACATGTGAGATTCTTTCTTCACAGAGCTCTCGGAATCTAATAGAAAGCCTTTTTTTGGAACATTCCTCACAGACTTTTAAACAATCCAGAGGAGACCAACATTTTATCAGAATGTGCAGACAGAGCAATTGCATACAAGAGAAACGCCTCTGGAAGGGAGTCAGTCCTTTCCTTGAGGTCTGGAAACAGTCAATCAGAGATGCAACCTAAACCAGTAACAAACTTCCTATGTTCTCTTTGCACCTATTTAACCTACTGTGTATAAATCCTACTGCTGACTGGTTCTAATTGTGGTTATAATTAAAGATATGCTTTAAGGTAATTTTATACAACAGTCCTAGAAATAGAATCATAGAATCATTCACATTGGAAAAAACCCCTTGGGATCATTGCATCCCGCCATCAATAGTCTGCTTAGATATCTTTACAGACAAATTTAATGCACTTTTCTACTACTTTGGATGCTCTAGACATTAGACCATCTTCCAGAACTTCACAGGCCTGCTGATTCAGGAACTTGACATACAAGCATTTGTGCAGACTCAGCCACAAGTGCTACCTGAGAACGTAATTAATCACAGATCCCATGTAGCCTGTATGTGAAAAGGCCCATCAGCTGTACTAGATCCAGACAGACATGGTATGGTGAAAGAATTTCAGCTTCCTGTGATCATGGTGTGGCTGCCTGGTTGCTCTGTGGAGCAAGGAATTAACATAGTCTAAGAAATACAGTACCTCTTGATTTTTCTGCTGGGTTATGTGGCCTGTTAAGGGAAGAGGAGTGAGTGAACTTGAACGACCAGGGACGTGCTGTGTCTGGGATGGCAACTTCAGTTGGAAGATACTTACAAATCTGAACAACTCAGAATCCCACTTCTTGCTGTCTCAGTACATTTTAGGTTTTTAATTCCTCCCTCAGGGCTGGCTGCCATTACCAGTTAAATCCGTGGCGAGATTCCCTCTGAACTTCAGGGGTAACTGGATTCATTACCAGGTTGCTGTACTGGAAAGACATGCAATTAAAATAAGCCATGTTGTTCTCACCAAGTTGGAGCCAAGGATGACCAAGTGTGATTGCTCAAGCGCAGCCCTACAGTGTAACCCGGGTCTGTCACCATTAAGGTAGCTGGTTACATTTTAGATGCAAGTGAAACCCGGCCTGGCCAGAAGCTGCTGTTGGGCAGCTTAGACCCACTGGGGCTCTGCCCAGGCGCAGGCAATTTCATTGAAGAGTCAGAGCTGTAATTTCCAAATGGTAGGGTTTGATCTGCAGAAGTTATCTCAGCAGGACACCTTCACTGCAGCCAGTGAGACTTCTGGCAGGTGTGTGGTTTACCAGGAGTCATCTTCAACTGGAAGACAATTCTCAGGTGCTTTGCACTGAATGGGAAGTGTGGAAAAAGTGGTTTTATTAATGAGTTTTGTATATTGTTTATGTCCTTGTGTGAATGCTCTCTAACATTTTAAAGATACTTTCTGAAGTAATTATTTCTTATTAAAAGTTTTGTCTAACAAAAACTGTCTCAGCTTCCCAAACAGTAAGATGTGCATATGCCCCGATAGCATCTTAGAATTACAGAATGGTTTGAGTCGGAAAGGACCTTCAAAGTTCATCTAGTCCAACTCTCCTGCAGCTAGACTTGGTTGCTCAGAGCTCCATCCAACTTGGCCTGGGATAGGACTTCTATCACATCTCTGGGCAACCTGTGCCACTGTTTCACCACCCTCAGCGTGAAGTATTTCTTCTATCTAGTTTGAATAGTCCCTTTTTAGTTTACTTAAAACCATCACCCCTTGTCCTGTTGCTAAAAGTCCTGTTAAAAAGTCTGTCTCCATCTTTCTTACAGGCCCCCTTAAGAACTGGAAGGCTGCTGGCAAGTCTCCCCAGAGCCATCTCCTCTCCAGGCAGAGCAACTCCAGTGCTCTTGTTCCTGTGAATCTTCCCACGAACATCTGTGGACACAGTTGCATGGACACTAATGCTGTGCATGTGTTTTGAGGGCCGGGGAAAGAAAGGGAAATTACAAACATGTGAGCTAAAAACTTTTGAGAAAATGACGAGTGCTGGTGTTTCCAGAACTAAAGCTGTGCAAACTGACCCTCCTATTTCCCTGCTTGTCCAAGAGGAGTGCAGTGTGAAACTGCATCAAGCCTGGGAAGTAAGTTAAGGTAGTGAAAGTAATTGCGTTTGATGATGCTGGGTCGTTTTTGATGACACAGATATAACGTGTCCAGACCAGCGCCCGCAGAGGGACAGGACTTTGTTGGGGTGTGCTGCCCGGGGGTGATGGGTGGTGCAGAGCCGCTCACCGCAGCAAATCCACGATCCTCTCTGGAGGGGCTCGGCAGGAGGTGCCGTGTGTGAGGCGGAGGACGGGTGGCGGGCCGGGGTCCGCTGCGCTTTACCACCGTCGTTGCCGCCTACCGCCCGCATGGAGCCCGGGGAGCTTTGGGCTGGAACCGCTTCCTCGGGCGGGGGGAAGATGCGGGAGGGCGGAGATAAGGCGGGAAGGAGCCGGCGGCGCACCGCACCCTCCCTAGCCGCAGAGGCCATTTAAGCCCCGGGCGACGGGCCGGCGGCGGGAGGTGACTGCCCCTGCCCAGCCCTTTTCAGCCTCTCACTCCGCCCCGTGCAGGGCTTCCCCAGCCGTGGCTGCTGTCTCAGCCCCCAGCCCGCCCACCGCCCGCCTCGCCAGGCGGGGAGCGCTGGAGGGAGCGGCGGCCGGCGCGCAGGGCGGGGGCCGGGCGGAGCGGAGCGGTGCGGGGCGCGTAGCCCTGCCATGTCTCGGCGGGAGGCGGCGTCGGGCTGAGCGGCAGCGGGGAGCGCAATCCGCCACCATGAGGCGGCTGCGGCTGCCGCTGCCCCCGCGCTGCCGCCTCCTCCTCCTCTTGCTGCTGCTGCTGCCGGCCGAGGTGAGACCGCGGCGGGGCTGGGGGGCTGCGGGGTAGCAGCAGTCCGCGGCACCTGCCCTGCTGGGAGCCGCGTTTTGCTGAGCAGTGGCTGGGGCAGGTGTGTGGCAGGGGCTGGGGCTTTGTCCCGCTGCGGGCCCGCGGGGGGAAGGGGCGAGGCGGCGGTGGGCTGCGGCGTGGCCCGACCGAGGCGGCGCTCACCTGGGGCCCTGCCGGGCTCCGAGACCGCCCGGGCGCGG